>PVJH01027769.1:8158-28329 GCA_004026705.1 Nesogale talazaci
GCAGGGGGAAGGATAAAACTCCATTGTAACATTCGTTTCCATGTAGGTTACATAATGCAGTGCAGATGAAGCAAAAAGACAAGCAGAATATCAGCCAGCTGGAGAAGAAGCTCAAAGCGGAGCAGGAAGCGCGGAGCTTTGTAGAAAAGCAGCTCCTGGAGGAGAAGAAGAGGAAGAAGTTAGAAGAGGCCACTGCGGCCCGGGCCGCTGCGTTTGCTGCTGCATCTAGGTACGCCCAGCACCGCCCGCCTAGGCCCGCCTCGCCTGCCTCCCGCTGAGACACACGGGGTGCAGGGTCCCAAGTAACGTGGCCCGGCAGGTGGGGGTGGGGTGGACGGTTTTGGAAGCAGCTGCCTCCTTCACTGTTCTGAGCTGGAAGGTGGGGTGAGGGGCCACCAGGGCCCAAAGCCTGCTTAAGAGTGACGGCCCAGTCACTTTTCCAGACTGGAGATGACCACGTGCTTAGAGGGAAATAAAAGACTGATTCCATCTGCAACCTCGCCCACCACACACAACGCTTGTCCTCCGCCCTTTGATGTGGAAGAGTCTTGTAGGTGCAAGGCTGACGTGCTGCTGCTCGTCAGAGCCAGCCGTCTGGGTGGGCAGAGCAGGACGCCCCCAGGGGGTGTCGGAGTCTCCAGATGTCTACAGGAGCAGGGACCCCTCATTGTTCTCCCTTGGAGAAGCTGGTGGCTTTGAACTGCTGACCTGTGGCTGCCAGCCCGATGTGTGACCCATTTGTGCCCCGCCCTCCCCTCCCCGTGGGGTTCTGCTCTGGGTTGCTGGGAGTCCATGTGGGTTTGCTTCTAGTGTGGTCTTAGGCACAGGTGCTTCCTGAGGCTGCCTTAACCAGAAGAAAGGTAAGTCCTTGGTTGTCGAAGCAGTGAGCTAACTCTCCGGTGTCAGCAAATGAGCTGGTAAAGAAGCAGGGCTTTCTCGTACCAGCTTCTAGAAGCCAGACCCTGCCCTGAGTCTCACCACTCCCAGCGGCCCCACAGGACAGCTTCCTGCACGGTCCCGGTCTGCGGGCAGAGAGCCTGGTTGTGGACTGCTAGCCCAGTGTGTGGCCACTCCACCACTCTCCATTAGGTTCCTCGTAGGAACTCTGATGTGTGTGGCCTGATGAAAACTGAGGACTGGCCCCTAAACTGTCAAGAAGAAATACTCATGTCTACCATCTGCACAACAGATTCCAGCAGAGGGGGAGATGGCCCAGAGCTCATCGGGGAGGGGCCTTTGTACCTCATCACCCCCTTTTCTTTGGGTTTTTGAGCCTGTGAGACCCGTCCCGAGGGCTGGGTCAGTAGTGGGCTCACAGATACAGAATGAAGGCCAATCATTACCTTTGTTTCATTAGATATTTCCTTCCTGATTCATACCTGTGTGGCATAATTTTTCCTTGAGTTTTTGCTTTGCTGTATTAAACAAGTAGTTTCTTTGTCAACCTTTGGTATGCTAACAACTTTCCAGTTCAGTGTCTGTAGAATTGATGCATCATCATTTAGGCAATTAGGAAGTAGTAGTGAAAGAGAGGGCTTTGTTGTGTGACTCGGGCTTGCCCTCAGCCGCCCGCTGACTCTCCCATTCTCGGTCCCTTCAGTGTCTATACCAGTGGTTCTCAGCCTTCCTCACGTTAGGGTGACCCCAAAACCATCAAAGTATTTTCATTACTACTTCATCACTGTCATTTTGCTACTGTTATGAATCAGGTAACCCCTGTGAAAGAGTCGTTTGACCCCAAAGGGGTCTCGACCCACAGGTTGAGAACCGCTGCTCCATATGAATCACCAGCCCCTCACTGCCCTGCACATAGAGTGGCACTTCTCATTGTTCGCTTTGGGACGTGCAGCTGTAAGCGTTTCTGCTTCACGCTCACAGGAGGCTTTTCTGGACGGTCCCCTGGTTTGTCCTGTGCGCTTTAATCCATGCCGTGCTTGCCCAGCCTTTCAAAATCCCACCCAGGAGGACAGTGCAGGCCCCTCATCTGCTGCTCAGGGACCCAAATGCAAGTGTCATTGGCTTCCAGTGAAGCGTGCTTGCTGTGGTCTGTCCTTGGATGGGCCGACGGCACAGCAGGATAGACACCGTGCTGTTTACTGGGCGGTCAGCCGTTCAGGACTACCAGCCGGGCTGCTCGCTCAGACGGAGGGCAGGGAAGTGACCACTCTCAGAAAGATGCTTCATCTTTGCCCGAGGGATTGCTGTGAGTAGAAATGCACTGTAAGGGGTTGCGATCCTCTCCGGACTCTCGTGTGCATCATCTTCCTGTGACTTCTGTCTCAAGTGTGCAGTCTGTCCCTACTTCCCCCCCTTTCTTTTTTCAAAAAAGTAAACATTTTTATTGGCATATAGTTTACATAGCGTATACTTCATAGTTCAATTGTATCAAGGAGAATTGCATATTCATGACCATATCAATTTTAGAACATCTCCCTCCTGGTTAAATTGCCTTTAAAATGAGTTGTGTAATCACAGCCCATTCTAGTGCTCTCTCCCCTCTCCTGTCATCATTTCTCCTGAAATCCCCCTTCCCACCCGCTCCCCTACTCCTACCCCTGCACCCCTCTCCACCTCTGTATCCGTAATTGTCACCGTGTATTCCAGTCGTCCTGTGGGTCACAAACTAGGGAACCCACCAGGAACAATAAAAGCACAATTAGAAATATGGTGGTAAGGATAAAAGAATAAAGACCACAACACAAATGATGGGCAGGGAAGGAGAGACCCTCATCAGCATTCCCAAAGCCAGGGAAGACGTTTCTGTCACTCACGGAACAAGCGAGGCAAAGCACCCCCCACTGCCTCCACTGGGCTGTCGCTGAAATGGCCGAACAGCTTTGAACCGACCGCGTCGCCATGTGTCAGCCCCCCACGATGGCGTGAGAGGCAGCCTGACCTAGGGCACCGCGTGACCAGAACACGCCCCACATTCTCCGTTCACAGTTCTGGCTCGGCGCCCTGCTGGGGGCAGCACATGTGGGTCAGTGCAGGCTCTCGCTCAACGTGGTTTGCATGGCCCACTCGCCTGGCTTGGAAAGCAGGCAGTCCGAGGCTGGCCTACAAGCCCGGTAGCCTTGTGTGAGGGTTGTCTCCCTTGCCCCCGTGTTCTAACCCGGCAAGTGGTCGTCAGGACCCTTGCCCCAGACAGCGGGTATGGCAGTCTGGTGAGTGCCTCGCTTGGTGCCTGGCTCGTGTGAGACGCTGAAGGAATCAGTATAGATGAACTGATGGGGCCAAGGCAGAGGCCAGGCCAGCAGAAGGACAGGTGAGAGTCGGACGCCTCTTGCCCTCGAGACCCCTCATCCCCGTCTCTTTCCCTCAAAGGGGCGAGTGCACGGAAACCTTGCGGAATCGGATCCGAGAGCTCGAGGCTGAGGGCAAGAAGCTGACGATGGACATGAAGGTGAAGGAAGACCAGATCCGCGAGCTGGAACTGAAAGTCCAGGTACAGGGGCGAGGAGCGCGCCCTCTCCCGGGGTCTCCTTTTCTGTGCGCCGGAGCCCTGGGGGCCTAGGGCTTTCCCTGGGGAGCTGCTAAGCCCAAAGTCCGCAGTTCGAAACCACCAGTCCCTCCTGGGCGCTGATGGGGAAGGAAGGGAGAGGTGTTCCAGGCTGTGAGTGTGTCTCACTGCCCCTCCCTCTGGAGTATCACCCCCACGGGGAAACATACAAAATTCAAGCCTGACTGCAACAGGGCAGGCCACCTGGCAGGGAGACCCCTCTCGTGAAGAGTCAGCCTTGGCAGGTCTACTCTGTCCTGTGGGGGCGCTGTGAGCCCGAATACGAGCCACACCCCACCACACCTGGAAATCAGTCTCCCGGTGGCAAAAAGACTTGAAGCTCTCATGTCGTCCAGCTCATCGTGAGCCCTGTGCTGTGCCATAGACCCAGATGGACATGTGCAGCGCGGGCCCCCTTCTGCTGCTGCAGGATCGTGTTCTTGGGAACTGACACTTCTCAGGGCGATGCCTTTCGGCATTGTTCTTCCATGCAGTGCATGATGAGGAGGGAGGGACGTTCACTGTGCGCAGACGTGGCTCGTCTTGGGGGGCTCGTTTCCCATCGCCCAGCGCGTGGCACTGACTCTGCCAAAGGAGACGGAGAACCGATGTCATCTGCTAGCAGGTTCCAGTTGTTTGAGTCACGTGGAACTCTGGGGACAAAGTGGTGTAGTGCCAGCTGCTAGACTGCTGCTAGGGCGGCAGTGTGAAGCCACCAGCCACTCTGCGGGAGAAAGATGGGCCAGCCCTGCTGTCGGGGACTCCGTGTCTTCGGAGTGGACTTGGCGGCGGCGGCTCTGGGGTGGAGCTGGGGAAAAGTGCGCCCCCACGTTCATGCAGGGCCCTCGGGGACTGAGCCACCACTGCCGCCGCCTCGGGCCGGCAGCGTCCAGGCCGCATGGCCAGCGCTCAGAGAGCAGCCCACGATTAGAAGCCCAGTTCACTTCACGCCTAAGAAGCAATTCCAGGTGAACGGTCAAATGCAGCAAAACAGAACTGGGGGAAAAAAAAAGTGGAGGTACAGTACAAATTGCTTGATCTTGAAGCCATGAAGAAGGGAGAGGACAGAAAAGTAAAATTTGAAAAGAAACAGATGGCACAACAAATAAAATTTTAGGGACTTAATAGTCGCAGTCTACACTTAGCTCATCAAAGTAGCACCCAGGGTACATGGCAAATAGTTCACGAAGCAGTACGCACAGCTCATGAGCGTGGAGTACATCCCGCCAGTCCCTCAGGACACACAGATTAACTAAGGTGTTGTTTTTCTCCTTTAAGATGAACATTGATGTTTTCAGGTGGCAGTATTCCCCTTGGTGAGCCACCACATAGTCCTTCTATACCCTAGAAGAAGTCATGAATGTTGTAAAAATCTCTGATGCATGGCACACACACACACACACACACACACACACACATATGTTTATTTATCTACTGGATGCCAATATGTATATTGGATGCCCAGCTTACAGCTTAAAGAAAACGAAGCCCATTGCCCCCAGCCAGATTTGGCTCGTAGCCACTCCAGTCTGTAGCCCCTGCGGAGTAGAACTGCCCCTTGGAGCTTCCAAAGCTGTGGATCTTTATGGGAATAGACGGTCTCGTCTTCCTCCAAGGAGCGCTGGTGGGTTTGAAGTGCCACTCTAGAGTGAGCAGCTCCGTGCCTAACCCAGGACTCCCCGGAGAGGTCTCAGCGCGGAGGGACGGCGACGCACAGAGAAAGCTGGGCGCCAACTCAGGGCGGCCGCGCTGCTCAGGGAGAACCACCCTGTGGGCTTGCTGAGACCATGTGGCTTCTTAGAGGGTGCAAAGCCTTGTCTTTCTCCCCCAACACACAATTAAATGCAGAATTGAAAATAACCTTAACACTGAGGAATTCTTTAATAAATTCTGGTATGCATACACACAAGAATGTTAGGCAGCCATTAAAAAGACAAAAAGGAAGACAACATTTTGCTGTGTTACTTGGGCTTTGGGACTGTGGGTGATTTTCTCCCCCTCTCCATGTCGTGTTTAGATGTCTCCTCATTCCCCGCCCCAGTATTGTGTACATACTTATTGAGGGTCGGTTGTTTTAGTGTATTTATTCTGCATTATACCTAGTCAGAATAATTCACGTTTCTGTAACTGTTAGTGTAGGTTGACTGTAGAGTTCTGACAGTGTAACTAGCGTGACATCAACCTTTCTAGCTCCCTAGCAAGGAGAAACTTCTGTGTGCTTCTGAGTGAGACTGGCAGGAAAGTGTTTGATTTAGAGGCAGAGTCCATGGTTATGTGGACATGCACCCCCCAAGACAGAGTCAGATATTTTCTACTAGCCTGTTCCTGCGTGAGTGTCACCACACAGGAGCTCTGGCTCCACGAGATGTTAGGATGCTGTGTGCTAGTGGCCAGGCCAGCAAAAACTCAGAACAGCCACACTCCCTGCCACTGGGTAGACCTGCCCCTGTGGGGTGTCCGCAACTGTTGCGACGAGAGTCAGAGCCGTGGCTTTCTCCCAGGAAGCCGCTGGTGGCTTTGAGCCGCTGACCTTGTGGCTAGCCGCCCCGTCGTAACCACGGTGCCACCAGGAGTGGGATCTCGGCTGCCTGAGCGTGTGTCCCACTGCTGTGCTGTGCTTGTGACAGGAGCTGCGGAAGTATAAGGAGAACGAGAAGGACACCGAGGTGCTGATGTCCGCCCTCTCCGCCATGCAAGACAAAACACAGCACCTGGAGAACAGCCTGAGCGCAGAGACCAGGATCAAGCTGGACCTGTTCTCCGCTCTCGGGGACGCCAAGCGGCAGCTCGAGATCGCCCAAGGTAAGAGCAGACCCGCCGGGGTAGCGGAGGGCCCGCCTCCCCTGAGCATTCCGAACCAAAGGCCGCCTCCATTTCTCCCCCGGGGGGTTGGCAAGTAGTCCGCCCAGGCGCTCCACACTCACTGGTTCATTCCGTCCACACACACGTTGAGGCGAGAGCCTTCCAGGGAGGCGACCCCGCCGCGCCGCTCACAGGGTGGTGGGGACCCGGGTGGCAGGCTCAGGGTGGCAGCCAGCGGCGGGGGGAGCATCTCGACGAGGGACCACTGGGCGCACTTAGTGGGAGCGGCTCCGCTGTTCCGGGCGTGGTGAGGTGGGGGCGCGGGAAGAATAGGTTTGATTTTTTTTTTTTAATTGCATCACCGGTGGTGCTCTCCGGTGGTGGGAGTAGGAGGCCCAGCCCCACTGCTGGAATTGAACCTCTGTCCCGGTGGGCCACAGTCCCGCGCACAACCACGACGCTACCGGGGCTCAGTCTGGTGCGGGAACAATAGAAGGACATCTAAATAGAAGAAAGCGGCTGGGCAGAGGCAGGAAGGCTGGGGGTGGGGGAATGGCTGACGGGCTCAGGCGTGCAGCTAGCTGTGCTTGGCACAGACCATGGGGAGGAGAGGCTAGAGGGCAGGCCGTCCACGAGGCAGGTACTGACTGGAGCCGGCCCTGGTGTGGGCAGATCCCCAGCAGGAAGATACTCCCCGGGCCAGGAGCAGCAAGAGCAGTGAGGAGAGCTGTGTGTGAGGCCCCCGCTTTGCCGGGGGAAGGCGGGTTCCTGCAGAGGGGCAGGAGCAGCCGGGGGCAGAGCTGGGGCAGGTGGCCGGCGAGCGTGGAGGCTTGGAGGCGTGGCCTTGGGGCTGCAGCCCGCAGGCAGGCCAGAGCATCATGAGTGTCAGCTGCAGCAGGAGCGTTTTTCTAGGGCCTTGTGGCCCAGGGCGAGGACACTGAGTTACCTGGGGGACTTGGAAAGATTCCAAACAGAGCCTTGACATGATCCGATGAAGAGACATTGGGATTTGTCCAGGAAATTATTATTGTTCCCCTGCTGTCATGGGACCTGTCAGGTCGTTTCTGGGAAAGCTCTGGTCACACTCACCAAAGACCGAGAGTCCGGAGGCGGGCTGGCTCAGCAATGGTCGGATGGCTTGGAGCGAGTGGGCCCTGAGACAGCATGCTGCGTGACAATTGCTGTCTGGGCTGGAGAGGGTGGAGTGGCGAACTGAAGGATCCCCGGGGAGGCTCTATGGAGCGGACAACGGGGGTGTGGGGACAGAAGAAGCCTGGCGGGGTGGCTCTGATCCCTGAGGGAAACGTAGGCCAAGAAAGGGCGAGCCATGTACAGGGGACAACACCTTCAGCAAAGACGTGGGCGGTCAGAGGGCCACGAGTGAAGACACACACACACACACACACACACACACACACACACACACACACAGTGTCTCCGAGCTTTGCAGGAGGGATGGGGGGACAGGTTCTGGAAGTCTTCCCGCTGGAGTACCAGGTGAAAGAGAGTGGCAGCGGCGGCCCGTGAGGAAGCTGTGGCTGTCTCTGGTCTCACAGGGGCCGGCCGAGGGCGGGCAGGGCGCTGGAGAAGGCCAGGAAGCTCCTTACAGAAGCCAGCACGAAGGAGGGAGAGGAGAGGATGAGTTTGTGGGGAAGGGTGGGCGCCTCAGGCCCAGGCAGGGGTGGGGTTCGGAAGCCGTGCACTTCTGCGTGGCTGGGGCCCAGGCAAAGCTGCGAGCAGAGAGAGGGCTAACGCGGAGCCAGTGTGGCCGAGAGACTGTGGCCTCGGGGGGGAGGAGGCTCCTGGGAATCAGGCAGTAAAGCCCAACTGAAGTCTGCGTGGCTCAGCTCCCAAGGGAGCCTCTCTCGCCGCCTCATCGCTGTGCACCTGGGGGACCGGCTTGGAGTCTACCCCCTTCTCCCATCAGCCCTGGCTGAGTAGCACTGGCCTCCAAGCAGGCAGGGGGGCTTGGCTTTACAGCTTAGAGGGTACCACTGTCACCCCCAACCCCACCCAACCCACCCCTGCTGATTGGGGCCCTGCTCTGCCCATCTTTGGGGAGTAGCGGCCCACAGAGAGGCTGGTGGGCTTGAGCAGCCTGGAGACTCACCCACAGCCCGGCCCAGCCCCCACAGAGAGAGACTCGGAGACCGCGTGCGTGCGCATCACTGATGTGAAGGGACCAAACTTAGGTATGCATTGAGGGGGGGGTGACAGTGGCCCACCCCTCACCCAGTCAGATGCTGTTGGGTGTCGTCTTCATCCAAGGCGTCCTGCTCACGGCAGGAATGGGTGGGAAGGAAGGAGATGGGTGCAGGGTTCCAGTCTGCAGAGGACTCTTGTATGAAATGGAGTTTCCAGCCCTTGGCAGCTTCCCCACCCCTCCCTGGCCCCCTGGCCCCTGGATTCCACGTCACTGCCCTCTATCATGGCCTCTTGACAGTTGGACGCGTGACCGCCCGCCTGGGAATGAGCACAGCTCGGATGCACCTTCATTTCTAGAAGGTTCCACACGGAATTTAGGCATGGTGGAAATCACGTGGACTGGGAGCAGAGTGCCCTGGTTTAGAACCCGGCTTCCATCCAGAGAAGCTGTGTACTCTGCAGACCCTCCGCTTTCTCACCTCTAAAGCCGCCCTAGTCATTGGAGGAGTGTCTCAAGTTGGGGGCGGGGGGAACCGGGGACACAGCAGTGGACACAGTCTCTGTCCGGCCAGCCAGCTGCCTGTGGGAGTGGACTCTGGGGCCCCCTGGTGGCTGCGATGAAGAACCAATGGTGAGTGCTCCCTGTGGTCACCCTGGCCACCACACAGGGAGGGAGCATGGCGCAGAGCGTATAGCATGTGTGGGAACTGAGGAGGAGGAGGAGTCCAGGACGAGAGACCAGGGCTAGTGGTGCCAGTGGACACAGGAGGTGGCAGGAGATGCCAGGAAGGGAAGGTGGCCGAGGCTGGACGCAGCTGGTTGGATCGAGACCTGGGACCAGAGTGGGTAAGGGCGACTGTGAAGCAAGCAGGCTAATGTCCGGTGTCCCTCCATGTGCAAACCAGGTGCCCTGGAGGTTCCTTCCCTCTGAGGGTCAGCCCTGGGTGACAGTGGGGGGTCCCCCGACAGCAGTCGCAGTGACTGCCCCTGGGTCCCCATGAGAACCCGTGTTGCCGCGTCTGAGGTGCTTCTTGTACCGGAGCCCTGGGCTGGTACTCCTCCAGCTGCACACGATTCCACAGCCTCAAGGCCCTCGGGCGACTCATACCCCCAGAATCTGCTGACCCCTAACCCCAGGCCAGGCAGCCACAAAGGGCACAGGCCACGCCCGGCCTGCTGCCCACTCCCTCCCCGGGTGTGAGAAGCACGTGGCTCCATCACTGGGGAAAGAAGAGGGACGGATGCGAGTGTGTGGCCTTCCCAAGAGCGGGCACGTCCTTACACACCCCCGCTGGCTCACACTGCCGGGGCTGTGGGGAGCTCGCCCTCCTCCCTGACCCCACCGTCTCTGCTCTCCCTCCAGGACAGATCCTGCAGAAAGACCAGGAGATCAAGGAGCTCAAGCAGAAGATCGCCGAGGTCATGGCCGTCATGCCCAGCATCACGTACAGTGCCGCCACCAGCCCCCTGAGCCCCGTCTCCCCCCATTACTCTTCCAAATTTGTGGAGACCAGCCCCTCCGGACTTGACCCCAATGCCTCTGTTTACCAGCCCCTGAAGAAATGAAGGCCGGCCCGGGCCCCCCCAGCCATCGGGTACCAGCAGGCATTGCAAAAGAGCATCTCTGGCCGTCAAGATTAAAGAAACAAACAAACAAAAACAGAAAAAAAGTTTATATTGTATTTTGTGGGACAGTCTATGTTGTCATTTTTAAAACATGGGGGAGAGACCATCCAGATCTGATTAGAACTGCCCATCGGTTTTTCATGTGTCAATTTTCAGATGACCTCACAGAACTTTGCAGTTTATTTTTCTGGGCCAACACATTAAAACCATTCTTGGATTTCAAGTCGCCAGTTTTGCCTTTGATGTATTCTGACGTGGTTTCCTCTTGAAGGAGAAAAGTGAAACCCAAAGCAAAGCCGGGCTCCTCCACACACAGCCCTTCGTGTGTGCTCTGCCGTCAGCCCCGCAGCCAGGCTGGCACGCTGGATCCTTTTGAGGGCGGAAGGGTTAAACAAACCATTGATGCACTTCAGTTTGGTAGCTGCATATAGGGAGCTGATTATTGATGGTCCAGAGAGTAAAGGTTGACCACTCCTCCAAGGCCCCCTTAAGTTCCAGGCATGTCCTTTAAGCCCAGAGGGGAGCGACAGAGTGCGAGAGACGAGCTTGGTGGCCAGGACAGGGCTTGTGTCTGAAACACTTCAGTTCCCACCAGAGTGGGTAGTCCTAGAGACCGGCGAGCGGTAGGCTGGTGCGCAGTGCCTCAGGGAAGGACATTTCAAGAGGAAGCTTGTATCATGTTAAGCTACACCCCCCACCGCCCCCAGCCGCTGTACCATACTCTGTCGCCTGTCTGTTCCACGCTCACTGCGGATCCCACCGTAGCACTGGTGGTCTCATTGGGGGGGCTGTGGTTCCACCAAGGCCCCAGCGTCTCAGCTGCTGCTCACAGAAAGCGCCTCTGGGTTCGATAAGCACCTGGCACAGGCACCGTGGGCGGGGGAGCTGGGCCGCGCTGGCACGTGGGAGTCTCATGACGGCTAATAAAGCTGCGGTCCTAGGTGGTTTATAAACTTTTTTTTTTGGGGGGGCATCACTGCTCTCCGGTGGTGGGAGTAGGAGGCCCAGTCCCACTGCTGGAATTGAACCTCCGTCCCAGTGGGCCGCAGTCCCGCGCACAACCACTAAGCCACCAGGGCTCAGCCCGGTTTATAAACTTTTATTTATTTTATTTAACTGCTTCCCCACTCATCATCTTGTTTGATGACTGACAAAAGAAGCTGTGCCAAGGTGAGCTTGTTGTCTTGTTACTTAAAAGAAGTTTCTGAGCAAAGCTACACAGAGATTTTGTTGTAGCTGTCTCCTGGACATGGTAGAAGAGTCTGCACTGGCCACTTTTGTAAGGTGTGTGAGGGTCAGCTTGGGGAGGGAAGGGCCTGGAGCAAGAAGGGCATGTCAGCATTACATTGGAAAACTAGCAAAGTTAAGAAACCCAATAGATGGGTTTTGTGTCCTTACTCTGCACATGGGCAGGACAGAGTTCTGGGGTGTCCTGCTGAGGGGGAACCAGCTCAGCGGGAGTGTCAGGAGGGGCCTTTGTCGTCAACGGGGACAAGACTCGAGCCCTGTTGAGTCAGGGGAACACCGTGAGTTTCTGAATCACCCTGTGAAATTGTCGCCATGAAAGTGTTACTCAGAATTGTCACAGGCATTTTCTTACCCCCCCCCCTCTTTTTTTTACATCTTTATTCAAAACCGTGGAAAATTGTCACCTGACTTTTGTGTTTGAGAGGTCCCCCCATCTTGCTGCCTTTGGGGACTCTGTTTACGTAAAATACTTGGTCATGGCTGCATTCTCTCCCCTCCTTCCCTCCTGTGGGGTTCGGAAGAATAAACATTTTCTTGCAGATAAAACTAGCTTTCTGCCTTTTTCACTTGCAGAGCGAGGCGGGCAGGTGGCCCAAGTGGGGCTCAAGTGTGCAGGTCTGCTCCCTCCCTGGGAGCCAGGCAGCGGTCAGTGGGGTTCACGTCTGTTCTTGGGGGGGCATTCTTCTCTCTCCTCCCTGCTCCGTCTCTATTGGCACCCAGCCTGGCTTCCCTTCGGCACTTACCCCCGTCTGCTACCGAGGCTGGACTCCACCCCGGTCACTCCTTGTCCTGTCTCCACTTTGTCATCCCCCAGGAACCACCGGCCTCTCGGCTGCGGCGACCTGTGGTCTGGGGGCTCAGGCCCCCCACCCCTCATCCTCATGGCTGCGTGGCCTCACTGAGCCTGCCACGGCTGTCAAGCCCACCGCACCAACACAGCGCACTGAATGCCACGAGCCCAGTCCCCGGGGCACGCCATGGAGTGGCCCTCGGGCTCCCCAAGAAGGAGGTGCCGCCCCGTGATTCCTGGGACCCCCTCTGCTCGGTGGCTCTCGGCCCGTCAGACGGTGTCTCCACATCGGCGTCCTCATTCCAGCGTACCATGAAGTGTGTTTGCATTCTGGCGGTTAAGTCGGTACCAAACGTGCAGGCCCGGCATGTTTCGACAGGCAGAGGGACCGTTAAGGGGGTCTCCCTGCTTTGCACGAGGGGGTTTCTCTGCCTGGCTGGTGTCTCGGGGATTGCCCTCCCGAGGGTCAGATGAATAGTTCAAGCAGCTGCCGGCTTCTGGCACATTTGCCCCACACCAAAAGGAGCCAAGGACGTCGCCCAGCAGCCTCCCACGAAGATAGGCGAGCGGGCTGTGTGCAGGCGGGTCTGGAGCCAGGCCCCTGAGGCGGACGAATGCTCCCTTGGACGTGACCCAGGGGGTCACTGCTGAGCTGGCCGGAGAAGCATTGGCAAGGCTGCCTCTCATGGTCCCAGCCAGCTCCGGGCCGGGCAAAGCGCAGGCAAGCCTTCAGGGCGGGCAGGAGGGAGCTGGTAGTCTGGCCCCAGCTTTGCCTCCACTGCTTAGGCAACTCGAAGCCCACCACCACCACCCTTTAACCTTCTCGGGCTCTTTCCTTACCTTCCTGCCCTGCCTGCTGGGGGGTTGCTATGGCAACCGCACATTCCCTGCTACCCAGAGGAAGACCAGATGGCGGCAGGAAGGGGTGGGGAGGCAAGGCCCCTGCTCATGGGGCTCAGGTGGGTGGTCCCCTCGGTGGCCCTGTGGTGCCGAGGCCCTCAAGGGGCTGGTCCGCTGCATTGGGTAAGCCCAGACACGTGGCCACCCCCTGCCCAGTGGAGTGGACGCCTGGTCATCATGGTGGGTGCAGACCGGGCTCTTGGGGACCACAGAGTGGATTGTGGCTGCGGGCAGGGGAACTAAACGTTGGCCATGACAGAGCCACTTGTGACGTGTGTCCTTCCGTAGGGGTGAGTGAGTGATGGCTGCGCGACCCCGTGCCGAGGCACAGAAGGATCCCGCATGAAACTGCCTTAGTCTGGTTAGGTGTCCTTGGGGAAGGGCCAATCAAAACCGTGGCGGCCCAGGGCTGCGGGTGTGTCCCATTCAGTGTATGGCAGAGAGCTTGCCTCCCAAGGTTATTCAGACTTGCTTTTAATCCTAAAGGAGTAATCCCAGTCAGAGACATGGGATGATCATGGGGGATAACTAGGGAGAGGTTTGTAGAAAACCAAAAACTGCCGATGAAGGAAAGGTCAAGAGGGTGCACCAAGGCCTCTTCTCTGCCACCGTGACAGTGTCCGTGCTCGTCCGCCACAGGCAGCCCCTTCAGAGGCCTTTCCCGGGTCCCCACAGCCCTGCGACCGCCCTTCGAGCTTCTTTCTGTTCCCAACACTCAAAGCAGGTCCCAGGCAGGGTCCGGCAAGGGTGCTCAGACCGCCGTCTCCACAAGGCGGGAAACCCCTCAGGGAGGGCGAGGGGCAACCCGGGTGGTGGACAGACTCATCGAGAAGCTTACACTTCATAGTTGTATATTTGGGAGGGGGGGGCATCACTGCCCTCTGGTGGTCATGAGAGCTGCCCAGCCTTGTTCCTGGAGAGCTGCTGCTGGATTTGAACCGCCAAGCCCATGGGCTGCAGTCCCGCACTCAGCCACTACGCCACTGGGGCTCAGCCCCATACGGTTGTATTTTTGTTGAAGTAAGGTTGCTATGATTTTTTTTTTTTTTGGCATCACTGCTCTCGGTGGTGGGAGTAGGAGGCCCAGCCCCACTGCTGGAATTGAACCTCCGTCCCAGTGGGCCGCAGTCCCGCGCACAACCACTATGCCACCGGGGCTCAGCCCGGTTGCTATGATTTTTGTAGCAATACTTTTTTTACTTGCCGTATGTGTGAGGGAGAAGGCAGATTGACCGTATATACTTGAGGGTAAGCCGACCTGAATATCAGCTGAGGCACCTCATTTTATCACAAAGACGGCACTAAAAATGTGCCGAAAAACTCAACTTATATAGGACTATGTATGGTAGTCCAAGAAAGTGGGGCTCCCACAACTGTGGAGACTGGGTTGCCCCAGTCCAGGGGTCCTCCACCCTCCTAAGGCCACTACTTTCATACAGCCCTCGTGGTGGGGACCCCCCCAACTATAAAGTTATTTGCGTTACCACCTCATAACTGATTTTGCTACTGTGATGAATTTGGCCCACCCCTTGAAAGGGTCATTTGACCCCCCCCCCCAAAGGTGTCTTGACCCACAGGTTGAGAACCGCTGTTCCACACAGCATCACCAGCCCCTCACCGCCCTGCCCAGAGGGTGGCTCTTCTCATCATCTGTGCTGGGGCTGTGCAGCTGTGTTTCTGCTTCACACTTACAGGAGGCTTTTGTGGACAGTCCCCTGGTTTGTCCTGTGCACTAAGCCCATGGATCACCCAGGCTACTGTCTTCTCCTGACTCCAAACCCATTCTCAGGAGGATGCGAGGCTGGAGAATACGGGGTCCTGCATCAGCAGCATTCAGAAAGGGCACACTCTGCCCAGACGTCCATACGTGCTGGAGGCAAGCCACAGCCAAGAACTCCACCTCTCACCAGAGTCGCTGCCCACAGTGGCTACGAAGAGAGGATGAGACACATGATGGCCAACCACAGAGGAGCGTGGCTCAGCCCAGGGGACACTCGAGCATCCCACCACAAATGACGGGGAACGGGCGGCGGTGCAGGGGTGAGTTGAGCCAGGGCTTCCTGCAGGGTGGTGGCGATTCTGTCAAGGAGCCGTGGTTGTTGGGGACAAGGTCTGTTTGTCTTCCTCTGCATTCTAAAGAGTGCTCAGGGGCACTCACTGGCCATTACCAGGTGCAGCAGCCCTGCCTGCACTGCCTGACTCGGGACGATAGCTGTGTCCCCGCTTGAGTCCCGAGGTGCGGGTGTCACGCACACCCGCTGAAGGCACGCACACGTTTGAAGGGAAGATCTGAAGGCCTTGCTTGCAGATGTCTAGCCCTGGGTGTTGGGACAGCTCAAGGCTCCTCTCCTGACCGAGGGGTGGGGCTTGGAGAACACAGGGTTGTGTCTTGATCCCAGTCCTGGAGCTCAGGCTGGAAAATCCTACAGAGGACAGTTCTCCGCACTCAGGGGCCGCCACGTCGTCCTCGTAGCCTACAGAGACCGCAGCAACAGACTTTTCTGAGTTTCTTTCTCTCCACTTGGAAAGCAAACTCCAGATGGCATGGACTACTTTGTTTACTGTGGAAACCTTGAACGAGGACTTTCACGTCACAGGGGCACAGGGAATTCCTCGAAGGGATCAGGGCCAGCAGAGCTCGGAGCCGTCATCTGAATACGCCCGAGCGGAATCAGGGCATGACAGCACTGCTGCCATGGCACGGTTGGCCCGCAAGTGTGAGCGACTGTGCCGAGCAGGAAGAGGCACAAATCGGAGGCCAGAGAATTAAAGCGGCAGCTCCCATTTGTCTGACTGCTGTCTGCCCAAACCTGTTCTGCTGAAGGACTTCA
Source organism: Nesogale talazaci (assembly GCA_004026705.1). NCBI lineage: Eukaryota > Metazoa > Chordata > Mammalia > Afrosoricida > Tenrecidae > Nesogale > Nesogale talazaci. The sequence continues at coordinate 24,000 of PVJH01027769.1, forward strand.
AACCTGTGTGACCGATGCAGTCATGGCCGGCGCATGAGAGCGGAATAGACTTGAATTTGTGAAATGTGGGGGGTACTGGAACGGCACCTGGAATGGGGACACGTGTAAGCCAAAGTTCTGGAACGGAAGACCCTCTCAAGGAAGGTGCAGAGCTTGGGTCTCCGCAGAGCTGTGGGAGGGAAGCACGTGGCCCCAGCGTTAAGCTGGGCACTGTGGTGCCCCACTCTGCTGGTCAAGAGATTTGGTGGCCATCTGAGGTACACACTGCCCTGGCTTCCTAAGAGATGATTTTTCCAGAAGGCAGGCCCATATTTCCCCCAGTCCACTTATCTTCCGGGTGCCACCACATCACACACATTCTGGTTTGTGGACCACAACTGACCTGGGAAGGACCGTTCCGAAGGTGCTGGTCCATCAGATAGTTTCTACCAACTTGTGCACAGAGGTTTCTGAACAGCTGGTACATGGAAACTAGCCCCTGTCTGCCTGGGAGTCCTCGCCTTTTTTTTTTTTTTTAACTATACAGTGAAACATTTAATAGTAATCTTAAAATAACCATGACATTTCCTCTCATTGCAGAAACCAGGGAAGAATATGTTTTTTGTAAGTAAAGTAAGTTTTCATCATGCATTCATACATTCATCGGCAAAGATTGTATTTCAAAACAAGTCTCTATAGACTTTAAAAAGCCCAGACTCAGAGAAAGTAAAATTTATTTAAATACTATTAAAGTTACAGTGTATGCGGTGGGCATATTCATAGTCGCAGTTTATAAAGTAAGAAAAACTAAACATTTTAAATGTCAGCCGTGAAATGGATACATTTTCAGATCGACATTCACTAGTTAGGTTTTTTCTTCTAAAATGGGAGGAAAAGACATTTAGTAGAATCTATTTTTTTAAATAACAAACTCAACATGTCAGCGGCAAGTTTTTGTTAGACTGGAAATGCATGTTTTGAGTAACCAAAGTGCAAAGTTAGTTCTCCGAGAATGAGAAATCTGGAAGGCTTTGGGACACTTCCCAGAGCTTGCTGCACGGTGCTCTCATATGAAGTCAATATTAAAATCGAGTTTTCTGATGTACGATTTAAGACGCAATTTTGAGCTAATCAGTAAGAGATATTCAGAGGCGTCGGAGGGCAGCAGTACCAGTATTTATGGTGGTTGATGAGAATGTGGAAATGGGGCACTGATCCACGGGGTCCATCTGCCTTGAGGCAGCACCTGGCCAGCAGCAACAGCGTGATGAGGTGTTTCCTCCCGGAGGTCTCAGTTGAATGAGCGGGCCTCAGAGGGGCCCCCGTGTTTGGGGGTGTCACTGCCTTCCCCTGCTCTCCGTGGGACTTCAGTTTCAAGTTCTCCCTCTTGGCTGCGATCTCAGTTTTGGCTTTCCATTCCTCGTCTGCCCGCGGTTTCAGTCTGGCATACCCCTCAGAGGAGGCTCTGTCCAGTTGTGGGGTCACGGTGGGGTGTGGAGCTTCAAACCCCGGCCCATGCACTCTGAGAGACACCTGTTCCGCCTCTGCCCAGCTCTGCAGCCTCCAGACTCCTCAGGGTTCCGAGCCAGGTGGGATCTGGGTGTTGGGCAAGGGTGCCCGGCACCAGGGCGTTCACAGCGCCAGCCCTGCCCACGCTGCTCCTCGTGTACAGCAGCTACGTTCCGTTGCTCGTAAAACACGTCGGGTTGAGGTGGAAGTCTCCAGGGTGAGCAGTTCGTACACATGGTTCTGTGGCATTGGACCCAATCCTTCTGATGTGCCTGCCAAGCCCTAAACCCAGCCCCACGGACCCACACGGACCTGGCGGACAGGCGAGAACTGCCCCTGGAACTTTGTGAGATGGAAACTGGATGGGAGTAGAAATCCCAAGCTTGCTTGCTTTCTCAGAGGGGCCGGTGGGTTTGAACCGCTGACCTTCCGATCCGTAGCCCAATTTGTTACCACTAGGCCACCAATGAGTCCACGTTCTCCCCCAGTTTCCTCCCCGACTCCCATCCCCACCTGCCTGGCTGCCCGGCCTTTCACTGGCCCTTCCGGCTGGTCTCCTTGCCTGTTCTAAGGCACCCGTGCTCCAGGGTTTGTTTTGCAGATGGCCTTCCTCCCCGGCCGAAGGTCTCCACCTGGGGCGCCTCCAGCTTCAAGTGAGGAGGTTGTCTCCAGGCAACAGTCTCGGGGTTTCCCGCAGCCGCTCAGACCAGATGTGCTCTTCCCCTCGCCCTTTCACCTGACTTTGCCCCATGCTGACTGGGCCTCCTCCTGTGGTCCAGGCCCCGGCCACTTCCCAGGTCTCCGGTTAGCCGAGGCGGTGGTCTTCGGGCATCAGCAGTTCCGTCAATGCTGCCTGAGTCTTCGGGGCCTCAGGCAGGAGGCGGCACAGACATTGGAGACCCCAACGGGCACTGCATCTCGAAGACAGTGTTCTGCACACTCACCCCGCTCTGGGGGTCTCCAGAAGCGTGGCTCTGGACCGTGAGCGGCGGCAGACCACCGGCACGGCTCACTCAAGCCTCAGCCTCTGGGTCTCTGACACCGGGAGACGGAGCAAGGGCCTGCAAACCACTCTTCTCACGAGTTCCTGGGGGGCGACGCTGTCATCCTGGGGCCCCACTTTGAGGACCGCGGGCTTGAACTTCCCAGAGAGGGCTGATGGGAGAGGGCCCACCTTGGCGACTCTGGCACCAGAGGGCGCGTTCTGGATGGAGTCTCAGTCCGCGGGCACGGAGACGGTTCTCAGAAGGCTTGCTGGCCGTCAGGGATTAGGGAGAAGCGAGGTGGATTCCCATATGAAGGCGGCCTCCCAATTCGGTCTGGCAGGATCGGGTTCTCCGGAAGGGGAGCGGCTGCCGCTTGTCCGTGTCTGAACCCGACGGGGCCCTCCCTCCTCTCACTGCAGCCAGGTTTCCTGCAGAAGGACCTGGGTCCTCTGTCTTCGGGACCCAAAGGGCAGTGAACATGTTAGGTGCATCCAGTCCATGTCAGCGCATGGTGCCCCACCCCAGGTGTTTTCTGAGCATGCGATCCTTACGAGGAGGGACTGGGGTGCTATGAATTAGGTGCTGGGTCTGTGGTTCAGATGCAGTGCCACCCGCTGCTCCTGGGAGAAAGATGAGCCAGAGACTCACGGGGCAGTTCCGCCCCGAGCTCGAGGGTGAGTCAGCCTCGGCGTGAGTGGGTGGGTGAGTGTATGAGTGAGTGCGTGAGTTGGTGGGTGAGTAAGTGGGTGGGTGAGTGAGTGCGTGAGTGGGTGAGTGAGTGAATGCATGAGTGGGTGGGTGGGTGAGTAAGTGAGTGGGTGAGTGGAGGAGTCAGTGAGTGAGTGGGTGAGTGGAGGATTCAGTGAGTGGGTGAGGAGTCAGAGGCTCCGGGTCAGAAAGGCCTGGCCGTCGGCCTGTGGAGGGGTGAAAACCCGAGGCAAACCTTTGAGTTCTGACTCACAAACTCACAAACCCAAACTCCCTGCCGTAAGGTGCTCCTGCCAACCCAGACACGGGAGTTGTTGGCAGGCCCTTCCTCTGAGCAGCTGGTGGCTCTGACCCGCAGACCTGGTAGCTCACAGCCCCGTGGTGACCCCTGTGCCCAGGCTGGGGTCAAAGTGCCAGACTTTGGTTGTCAGCCAAACTTAACCACCATGTCCCCGAGACTCCTGTTAGGGTTATTGGTGATCTTAATTTTCTTCTTAGTGTCCTTTTCAAGCTTTCTCCAATGGGCCTCAGTGAATTTGTTCATAGTTTTTCTATAGTCTGGCCCTCAGGATAGTGAACTGGGCCCCTGTTTAAAAAGTTTGAGGACCCCTGTTATAGAGTCTACACTATACTATAGTCTATACCATACCACACAGTCTACACTGTACTATAGACTATACTGTACCAGACGGTCTACACTATACTATAGTCTACACTGTACCATACAGTCTACACTGTACCATAGTCTACACTGTACCATAGTCCATACCGTACCATACAGTCTACACTGTACTATAGTCTATACTGGACCATACAGTCTACACTGTACTATAGCCTATACTGTACCATATAGTCTACAGTGTACTATAGTCTATACCGTACCATATGGTCTACACTGTACCATAGTCAACACCGTACCATATGGTCTACACTGTACTATAGTCTATAACGTGCCATACTGTCTACACTGTACCATAGTCTATACCGTACCATACGGTCTACACTATACCATAGTCCATACTGTACCATATGGTCTACACTGTACTATAGTCTATACTGTACCAGATGGTCTATACTGTTATATAGTCTATACCGTACCACACAGTCTACACTATATTATAATCTATACTATACCATATGGTCTACAC
>PVJH01027770.1:0-28201 GCA_004026705.1 Nesogale talazaci
GTGGCCTGCATACAACTGATGTTGTTAGGGATTGTGATGGGAGTTGTATGGGCCCCCAATAAAATGATTCGTTAAAAAAGGGGGGTAGGGAAAAGGGGAGGTTTTTTTAAAAAGAGGAGCTTGTACCAAGGGCTCAAGTGGAAAATGTTGGGAAATGTATGTGGAAACATGTGTGCAAATGTGCTTGATACAAATGATGTACTGAATGTTGTAGGAGCTGTAAGAGCCCCTGAATTAGTCCGGGTAGACTAGAGGAACAGATTTCAGAAACACACATATAGGTTTAAGGAAAAGGTTTATGTACAAAAGGAATGGGACATGGAGAACGCATCCCAGCCCAGCCCAGTTCAAAGTCATAAGTTCAATATTAACCCATATGCCTGAAGTCAGTCCATAAAGTCTTCTTCCGAATCATGAAGTCACAGGTCAGTGGGTGCAGAATCCCGGTGCTGGCAGGGCACCTTGCCTCCAGGGCTCAGGTCCATCAACAGCATGCCACTCGAGCTTCAGAGGTCTGTCTTCATCAGGCAAAGCCGTTTGGTCTCTCCGCCGGCTCCTCCAGCTTTTCGAACGCTGCCAGCTTGTCTCGTCCATGATTAATCGTCTCTGAAACTAACTCCCAACAACTGGGGAAGATAGCTTCTCATCTTCACGAGGGAAATACCACGAGATTTCCCAGGAGTCTCAGGTGAAAGCCATGCCCACACAGAGGCCTCATCAGCTACTCAATGGCTTTCTCCTGATTAACAGGCCAGACTCCACCCCTACATTTCAATTATAAAATTAACATAAGCACATAACTGCCACAGCCCCTAATTTTTTTTTAAAAAAAAATGTTATGTGTAAAAATTGCTATCCTTGGCAGTAGTGAGATGAAACAGTCTGAAATATTCTGATATTGACCATTTTAAAACTAACAATCAGTTCACAATGCCATAAATTCAAGAAGAATAACATTGCATTCATTATGAAAAACAACATTTCAAGGTCTGTCTGCAATGCTTTCTGTAATGGGATATCAATATACCTATGAGGAAGTTCTTTTTAAAAAAGGAAGACCTATTAATGTAACTATTACTCAGATTTATGTCTGAAAAAGTAAAGAGAATGTTAAAGAAGTCTACTAACTTCAGTCTAAAATTGATTAATATGTAACCAAGAAATATTAATAGATACTGGTGGTTGGAATGTGACAACTGGAAACAAAAAGGAAAGATCAGTAGTTGGGAAATAAGTGATAGAAGTGAAGCTGGAAAGCACAGAATGAAAATTTGCAGACCAATTACTTCATTGAAATACCTTTTCTGTTGCTTTTTCCATGATTTTACTGGGGGCTCTTACAGATCATATAACATTTCATACAGCTTTTGTATCACACATATTTGTACACATGTGGCCACCTTCATTTCCAAATGTTTTCTGCTTGAGCCCTTGGTATAAGCTCCTTTTTTCCCCTTCTTTATTTTTAAAAGTCATTTTATTGGGGGCTCATACAACTCCCACCACGATCAATACATACATCAATTGTACGCAGATCACATTTGCATACGTGTGGCCATCATCACTCTCAAAGCATCCTCCCTCCACTTAGAGCCCCAGTACCAGATCCCCATATTTCTCATCCCTCCCCACTACCCCTCCCCCATGAATGCTTAGTAATTTACAAGTTGTTGTTAATTGTTCATATCGTACACTGTCCAATGGTTCCCTTCACTCACTTCTCTGTTGTCCTTATCCCAGAGAGGAGGCTATATGTAGATCCCTGTCATCAGTTCCTCCCTCCACTCCACCATCCCCCCCACCCTTCTGGTATCACCACTCCCACCTCTAGTCCTAAACGAATCATCTATCCTGACTTCCCCATGTTTCCAGCTCCAGTGTACATCCCCTGGTCTAGCTGAATTTGTAAGGTAGTATTGGGCTCATGATAGTGGGTGGGTGGGAGAAGCATTTGAGAACTAGAAGGAAGTTGTGCATATTTCATTATTTCTACACTGTACCTTGACTGGTTCATCTCTTCCCTGCAACCCCTCTTTAAAAGGATATCACTTCACCTATTGATGGACTTTGGGTCCCCAATCTGTATTCCCTATTTGCAATGATATAATTTTTAGTTCTTTTATGCCTAACACCAGATCCCTTAAAAATCTCGTGGCCACACAAGCTGGTGTGATTCTTCCATGTGAGCTTTGTTGCTTGTGAGCAAGATGGCTGCTTGTTTACTTTCAAGCCTTTCAGACCCCTGACACTATATCTCTTGAGAGCCAGGGACCATCAGCTTTCTTCACCACATTTGCTTTTGCATACATTTGTCTTCAGTGATCATGTCAGGAAGGTGAACATCATGGAATGACAGTCTAATAGAACAAAATGTTCTTGTACTGAAGATACTTGAGTGGAGGTCCAATGCCCTTCAGTTGTCCTACAAATAACACTAAAAGTATACTCACATTGATTTATTTTCTCATCGTCATATATACATATGTTCACCTGTGTACATGCCTGGATTTGGATCTCTATAAATGCCCTTTACTCCCCCTCCTCCCCAGTTTTTCCCTCTATTTCACTTTCCTTTTGTCCCACTATCATGGTCAGTCTCCATTTGGATATCGTATTTCCTTTCTGTTACATTACTCTTGCTCAGTCCCTATCAGACCTCCCACACCCACCTTGTCACTGATTTTGAATCACTTCTTATTCCCTTATCCCTGGGCTGGTCAACACCACCTCCCCTTCTCCCTATCTCTCATGTTCCCCCTGCCCCCAAGCCATCAGTCTCATCATTTTTGTCAAGTTTTCTCCCCCAGAAGCCGACTCAAATCAGTTAGCCTAATTCTTGGATGCCTCCTCCAAGTTCTCCACAAGATCTGAAACCTCATCATCATGATCTTCTCCTGTAGCAAGTGGTGCCTTCTACAGATGAACACTGGTGCCCGCAGTTTGGCGAGTTTCTCTCAATTCATGATCATCTCTCTCATCTTGTCTGAGAGGACATGGTGCTAGGTGGGGGACTAGGGCTGGCTCTCAGGGGTCTTTGACAGACCAGCTGAGATTAGGCGCACACATCCTGCATTAGGGATGCAGGCTGGCAGCTCAAAATACCTTTTGTAAAACAACATAAATAGTAAATATACGTGTGAGCTTCAGATGGAATACACAGGCATAAAACTGAATGCTTCTATGGGAAGAGATGATGGAGAGTTCAAGATCATCAGTTATAACAAGTCTAAAAGCCTACTGTAGAAGAGGCCATCAATTGAAAATTCAGGTTGTAAATTATAAATTTACATCATATGTAAATTCAGGTTGGAGCTTAAGAAAATTAAAACAGGACCAAAAAAAAGATGTGATGACCCAGTGTCCACCTCAACTAAATTTAGAGACCATCTCAAGAAAAGATTTGGTACATGGAACATTAATGAGCAACCAGATGAGTCTTGATATGAAAGAGAGAAGATACATGAAGCAAAATGTCAGGAAAAATCAAATAAAATATCAGAAGAGACTGAAATTTTCTCTTGAAATTAGAGTAGCTAAAGTTAAAGGAAAAAATGATGAAGCAAAAGAGCCGAATATCATATTTCAAAGGACAACCAGGGAAGATAAAGCATCGTAATGAAACGTGCAAAGTCTAGCATGCATGAAGCCAAAAAGGAGGAGCACACTCACCATTTCGCGACTCAAGTTGAAAACATGAAGAAAAAAACCCAAGCCTCGATTTAAAACACAGAGTCTATGGGGAAAATACAGAGTGATACAAAAAAATTTTAATGATATAACAGACATAGAAGGAATACACAAAGTCACTGAACCCAAAAGAACTGATCAATGTTAAACCATTTCAAGAGGTAGCATTGATTAAGAACCGATTTAAAGGCTGAGAGCCGGTGGCACAGTGGTTGTGTGAGGGACTGCAACCTACAAGGTTGACAGTTCAAATGCAGCAGCAGCTCTCCAGGGTCAAAGTTGGGCTTCCTACTCCCACCAGGGCAGTGATGCCAAAAAAAAAAAAAAAAAAGAACCAATTTAAAGGAGAAGCCCAAACTGTGTTTTAGGTATTGGGGGGGAGGGGATGTTTCCAGAATATTGAAATACTTCTACCAACTGAGGCAACACAGGAAGTACTCGAAAGTCTATGTCAAGGCTCATTCAGTACAGACCCGGTAGCACTTTTTTGTTTGGTTTTTTCGTTTCTTTTGAGTTTTTTTTCAATAATTTTATTGGAGGCTCTTATAACATTCAATATTTCTTTTGTTTTTTGTTTTTGTTTTTTATTTTTTATTTTTTTAATGCATCTTTTATATCAAGCATATTTGTACACATGTTGCCATCTTCATTTCCAAATATTTTCTACTTGAGACCTTGGTATAAGCTCCTCTTTTCCCCTCCTTTTTTAAAAATCATTCCATTGGGGACCCACATAACTCCCATCATGATCAACACACACGTCAATTGTGTTCATACCACATTTGCCATCATCACCCCGAAATATCCTCCCTCCACTTAGACCCCCAGTACCAGCTCCCCATATTTCCTCTTCCTCCCGCTCCCCCATCTCCATGAACCCTTAATAATTTACACATTGTTATTACTTTTTCATATCATACTAGTTCGATGTGTTCCTTCATCCACTTGCCCACTGTCTGTACTCCCTCTTCCACTCCACCCTCCCTCTGGTAGCACTCTTGTGAGGCAACCTTTGAGGCAACCTTTGCCTTCACTGATGGGAAACTCAAGAATTCAAGACTGAGAACAACCATCGTATAAAGTAGAGAGTGATGGGGCAGGATGGTCCAGTGCTACCGTGTAAGATTAATCTGTATATAACATTTAGTAAATTAATGAAAGACTATTGTGAACACAAGTTTTGTTCAATGAGGCAGATCGAATTCTGATTTGACAGGCAACCAATCAATGAAACAGACGCACCTGCACAATTGGAAATAGAGAATAAAGATACAATTGATGTGATCCAGCAGCCTGCTACTTTTGTCCAGAACTCTGTTCCTACTGACCAAGAATCCATTCTCAATTAGAAAACCATGATTTGTTTCCAACACATCCTGACCACTGCAGCACATAGTTCTTTACCCTATTATTTCATTTTTCCCCTTTTCCAGTTCTTTCTTGTACATTAAGTAATGGGCACATGTGCACAAGCATTGGGCAATCTTTCCTATTTACTTTTGATTTTACTAAATAGCCAGTGGTCTGTTTTGATCTGCATCAAGTGAAGATGGGACAGGGTAATGCCAATTTTGTAAAAGCACTTCCTCCTCCATTAGTGACATGCTCATTCAACAATTCTCTTTATAGTCCAATAAGTGATTTTGCTCTCATTGTTTCATGAAAAAGACTACTTTAAAAAAATCTTTGTATACCTTGCTTGACTGGAGAATTTTAATGCTTTACATTTATAGCCTTTATTGTAGATGTTACCTGTAGGGCAATCTGTCTAAGTCGGGGGTAAAATACTCTCAAAAAAATGAGTCATAGAGAGTTTTCTCTTCAAGCCAAGCATCTTGTTTAAAGAAACTCCTTATTTAAGAAAAAAAAAAGCCTATGATAAGAAATTTGGAAGACAGCTGCCTGGGTAGCCAACTGAAATAGATTCATATTTGTTCCCATCCCCAAAAGCAGAAAGTATCCAATAATATCACTAATAGCACATGCAAACAAAATTTTGCTAAAGATAGTTCAACAATATTTACAGCACACATCAACAAGGAACTGCCAGAAACTCCAGAAAAATACAGAAAAGGATGTGAAATGTGTCACTGTTATGAGAAAGAGGAGATATTTATTTGTGTTTTATTGACGATGAAAAGGCATTTTGATTAAGTCAATCATAACAAACTATGGATAGCATTGTGAATGAAGGCAATTATGCTCATGTAGAATCCTTATAAAAGCAAAGAGGCAGTTGTTTGAGCAGATATAGAGGATATTAAATGCTTTAAAATCAAGAAATATGTGCATCAGGTCTGTATCCTTTAATCATACTTATTCAAACTATATGCCTAGCAAATAATCCAATAAACTTGATTACACGAAGAAGAACCTGGCATCAGAATTGGAAAAAGCTTTCTTAACAACCTATCACATGAGATGAGTGTGCTCCTCCTTTTTGGCTTCAGAACTCCTAGACTTTGCACGTTTCATTACGATGTTTTATCTTCCCTGGTTGCCCTTTGAAATATGATCTTTAGCTCTTTTGTTTCATCATTTTTTCCTTTAACTTTAGCTACTCTAAATTTCAAGAGAAAATTTCAGTCTCTTCTGATATTTATATTGATTTTCCCTGACATTTTGCTTCATATATGCTCTTGACATGGTCTCTAGATTCTGTGGTGGTGAACAATGGATCATCACATCTTTCTGGTGGTCCTGTTTTAATTTTCTTAAGCTCCAACCTGAATTTACATATGAGCACTTGATGGCTTCTTTCTACAGTAGGCTTTTAGACTTGTTTCAGCTGATGATATTGAACTCTCCATCATCTCTTCCCTAGAAGCATTCAATTTTATGCCTGTATATTCCATCTGAAGTTCACATGTATACTTACTATTTACATAGTTTTACAAAAGGTATTTTGAGCTGCCATCCTGTATCCCTGTGTGTGTGCACCTAATCTCAGCTGGTTGGCCAAAGACCCCTGCGAGCCAGCCCTAGTCCCCCACCTGGCACCATGTCCTCTCAGACAAGATGAGAGAGACGTTCATGAATCGAGAGAAACTTGTCAAACTGCAGGGACCAGTGTCAGTCCATGGAAGGTGCCACTTGCTACAGAAGATCGTGATGATGAGGTTTCAGATCTTGTGGAGAACTTGGAGGAGGCATCCAAGAATTAGGCTAACTGAATTGAGTCGGCTTCTGGGGAAGAAAAACTTGGCAAAAATGATAGGACTGATGGTTTGGGGGAGGGGGGGACATGAGAGATGGGGAGAATGGGGAAAGGAGGTGGTGTTGACCAGCCCAGGGGTAAGGGAACAAGAAGTGATTCAAAATCAGTGACAAGGTGGATGTGGGAGGTCTAATAGGGATTGAGCAAAAGTAATGCAACAGAAAGAAAATACCAGGACTTAGTAAGTACTACATGTTATTTCTGGCGATAGGGATATGAAATAGATTGTAAAGGGATCATATCTGTGAGGGAAATAGGTAACTACACAACTATTTCAATATAAATATGGTTTTTGAAGAGCAAAAAACACTATGGAATACAGAGGAAGGAAGGATGCATTCTACTTTGGTTTTCTTAGGCTTAAAGGAGTGACTAGGTGACAAGGTGACCAGGCTTAGCTATAAAAGGAAATGATAAGGAAGACACTTCCAGGGTAGAGGAACATTGAGGAAAAAGCTAAAAGGTAGGGTAAGGTTGGGATTAGAAGGGAGAAAGTGTTGCAATAAAAAGGCTTCCCATGGTTTGTTTGGGATTCAAGGCTTCAGCAGCGTCTGATAGAAATAGAGAGTTACCAGCTGAGCCCCAGTGAAGTAGTGGTTGTGCGCGGGACTGCAGCCCACTGAGTTGAAGGTTCAAATCCAGCAGCAGCTCTCCAGGAGCAAGGCTGGGCCTCCTACTCCCACCACCAGAGGGCAGTGATGCCCAAAAAGCCAAAAAACAAAAATAGAGTCACCAGGAGATTTTAAGCAGGAAAGAAACGTGATCAAATTAATGTTTCAGAAAGTATTCTTGTTGCAGTGAGAAAAAGTGGGCTTGAGTAGGAAAAGACTGGTCAAAGATCCAACATAAATCAATGCATCTGTTGTTTTTAGTATCTTCCTGTATAGACCCTGAAATGTGCCGTGAATTGATTCTTCATGTTTCTGCACCAGGGTAGCAACCTAGTGTAAATTATAGTATCTCTGTCCACCAGTTTAAACTCCATTATGATAGCCATCCAGGGCAAAGCATATTACTATATCAAATGAAAAGATTGCCCTTGGTACATAGGCAAGTCATTCAGCAATAACACTCTCCTCACAGCAGCAACATGACACTTAATGCTAGTGATTTCTCTTCTTTTTTTCCTTATGAATCACATGCCTCCTACTCCCCGAATGCCCCCTTCATGCTAATATTCTTAGTGGTTCTGATGGCTTGGGTAAAATGTATTTCTAGTTCAAGTGCTTAAATATTATTTCAGCTGGGATTTCTCCTTCTCCTTCTCCTTCTTCTTCTTCTTTCTTTTTCTTCGACAATTGAAATGTATCATAGTGCCCACTTCAGAAAGTCCTATCTTTCTATTTAGCCCTATGCATGTTTGCAGCTACTTGCCTGGTTAGCTCTTCTTTCCAAGTATAGTTGCAGCTCTGTGTTTCATCTGCATGACTCTCTTCCAGGAGACTCACCCTACTCCCACATCTACACAAGAGTGCCAGGCTGATGAGACTGCTGTCTTCACAGAAACCGAGGTGGATTCAAGTCACCATTGAGCCTTATCGCAACGACTCCTAGAGCAAGTGAGAACAGGATACTTTCTTCTCTGGCTCTGCAAATCTTAAAGGCATTGTAAAGCCCAAGTTGCTAATGACTTCATTTTGCACCCAGTAGGGTGCAAAAAACACAACTCCAGGAAAGGAGTATTGAGAGATGGGGAAAGACAAAGAATATTCTGGTGTCATGGTTTGAGAATTTGGATTCCACTGTAATTGTCGCAAGACATTCTCAATTACATGAGTGTGTGTGTGTGTGTGTGTGTGTGTGAAAGATCCCATATTGTACTATGGGTTAGGTGTTGAACTGCTTGCCTCAGGATTCAAAGCCACCAGCTGCTCTGCAGAATAAAAAAATGAAGCTGTCTGCTTCTGCAGGCAATAAAACCTTAGAAATTCTACATAGGGTCACTATGAGGAAAATTGACACTACATATAAAGTATCCATGTAGAGATGTGTATAGGTATTACACAGTATATATTTGAATAAATATATACTTCTATAACGTGTGTTTCCTTTAGTTAGCTTGGAATGCAGTCTTGTCACCTGATATTATTTCAGCTATCATAACAGGTGACCCATCCATGATTCCTAGAAATTTGGAAATGCCTCTCATTCTTCTCATACCGCTCCATAAATCTTCATCAATATGTTCTCATTAATTCATCCTTTGAATATTCACATGTTCTTGCTATAGATCAGGTAAGGTAGTTTATTTCCTTAAGCCTTAATTTGGTGCCAAAATATCTAAATGGGGATGTTGAAACTTTTAGATTTTTTTGCAGTTTTAATGACATATAACTCACATATAATATAATTCAATGATATTAAAAAGATATGTACAATTAATGCCACTATAATTTTAGAACATTTTCTTCTTTCTTGTGTTTATTTTTTTTTAATCGCCATTTCACCCCAACCACCACCACTGTTATGCCCTAGGGAGCTATGAATACATCTCCTTCTATATAAATTTACCTATCCTGAATTTCATTTACTGGAAAACATACAAAAGAACAACAAAATGAAAAAAGCAACAATAACAATGGAAAAGTAAAACACAAAAATATCAATCAAAAAGAGAGCAGAAAATATTTTTAAATGGAACAAATTCAAAGTGGATCAAAAGGGAGATCAAATGATAGCATGTTACATTTAAATCTCACTACATCTATGATATTTCACTTTATAATTCATTCTGTCTGATAGCAAGGCTAATCACATCCCTGGCCTGTGGGCAGAATTAAGCTCTAATATCATTTCCTCTTCCAGATTTGGCTTTTATTATGCATAGTCCTTAGATTGTATGGGCTGCTGTGCTTCTTCTGTGTGGATTTAGTTGACACCTGACTTAGGTGTTTGCTTGTTTTAAGACTGGCTTTTAAGACAGTGGTGGGATTTAAATAATTTAACAACTGGTTCACAGTCCTAATGATCCATTTTAAATATTAAAAATGACATGCTGAAGTGGGGGAGGAAGGGGAAACTGATCACAATGATCTATATATAACCCCCTCCTTTGGGGATCTTTATAGACTGATTTCGGGCATATGAGTTAATATTGGACTTATGACTTTGAACTGGACTGGGCTGGGATGCTTTCTCCATGTCCCATTTCTTTTGTATATAAACCCTTTCCTTATATCTATATGCGTTGCCTTAAATTTGTCTACCAGACTACCCGGACTAACACAGGGATGTACAACAGAAAAGTAGGTGAAGGGAGACATTGGACAGTGTAAGACATGAAAAAATAATAATAATTTATAAATTATCAAGGGTTTGTGAGGGAGGGAGTGAATGGAAAAGGAGGAGCTGATACCTAGGGCTCAAGTAGAAAAAAGATGTTTTGAGAATGATGGCAAAAAATGTACAAAGGTACTTGACATGATGGATGGATATATAGACTGTGATAAGAGTTGTATGAGGTCCCAATAAAATGAGTTTTAAAAAAGATATACTGAAAGTTAGCTTATTATTGCCTTCAATTAGTACTTAAATAAGAGCTATAAAAGAGCTACAAAAAACAGGTACACAAAACAAAATTATGTTAAAAGAAAGAGCTACAATATCAGTACAAAATATTGAATGATAACTGACAAAAACAATAAAACTGTTAAGATATTTCTATTTTGCTTTTTGATTGGGGTCATCGCTTGAAATATTCTTTGCTTTTATCTGAGCTTCATATACTGTGTGATGGATCCTTAATCTCCGTTCACTGTAGGAGCACAATTCCATTCCTTTAGAAGTAGGCTATTAGGCAGTAGTCATTGTGCTTGCTATATTAGAAACAGGCAACTTCTCTTCTCTGAACAGATTATGCTTACCTTTGAAAAGCTCCTTTCTGTTTCTGCTGAAATTGCAGAGATTGTTCTTACAATATTTTTAGGTCTTTGAACATTTTCAGAAATTGCATAATTCACTCATAATATATCGTGGGAATTTATCTGGGCCATAACACAAATCTGAAACAAATGACAGTGTGTCACCTTCTGGTAGTTTGGCACTTTTCCCCTTTATATGTTTGTTTACTGAAGTCACAAGCACTAGAGTATAGAAATGTAATATTTCATTAGAAATGAGTTTTCCGATTTGAATAAATAAATATTACAAGTATTCTCAAAAAGTCTCACTACCATGGAGTCACAACTGACTCACAAAAACTCTACAGGACAGGATAAAACTGCCCCTGGGAGTTTCCAAGGCTCCGTTTACCTGAGTATAAAGCCCCGACATTCTCCCGAGGGGCTGCTGGCGGTTTCTGCCCACCTTAGATCACACCCCAACACGTAACCACTGTGCCACCAGGGTTCCTTGAACAAGCATGTTTCAGTCTACTAGTTTATATCTATGGACGAAAAGACCATTGCTATAGGCACTTAGACTGCGCTGGTGTGCACATGAACATTAAAAAAATGACCAACTGGGCTGAGCCCCGGTGGCGTAGTGGTTGTGCTCGGGACTGCAGGACAGCGGCCCACTGGGTTGGAGGTTCAAATCCAGCCGCAGCTCTCCAGGAGCAAGGCTGGGCCTCCTACTCGTACCACCAAAGGGCGGTGATGCCCAAAACAAACAAAAAAGTGACCAATGGTGATTTTCATTTTGGGCCAGTCACACACCTTAGAGAGAATCCTGGTTCTAAGTACCATTTCACCAAACAACAAAAAGTAAGGTGCCGGTTCTGCCACAACATTAGCGTCAGCTGAATCCCATCTGCATTTGAAGAACCCAAACACTATCCTTTCTGAAGGCATAGCACCGTCTGATTTCTTCCTCACCGTTGGAAATATAGCAGCTGCGTCTCCAGTGATCTCTTCACGAGGGCAAGTGTGGAATAGGACCATTTCATAAGAACTCATTATTCTTAGAGTATGGCTAGAATTAAGTGCAAATCCAAAATCCACTAATATATCTGTGGTTTGTACATGTCCCTGGTTCATGAGATTTTATCATCATTTCATTGGGGGACATTATAAATCAACCCCATGGGGCATATTGAAAAGTAGCATTAATTTAGCCAGTGATATAGAATTTAAAACACTGCTGAGTAAAGGAAAATATACATATGCAGGGCAGATTTTTAGACCAAAACACATGGAATGTTGATTTGTACAGGTTTAAAAACTTCAGTGATTGGATGGCACTATTTATACAAACAATAAGGGTTGGAGACAGGCAAAGCATTCAATCACACTCATTCACAAAAGCAGAATCATGCCTACTAGACTACAGTATGTCCAAAAAAAAGCAAGGTGAGAATGGAAATAGTAAATGTATGGTAATTCTGAGCTGCCATTCATTGGATACCCTCAAAGCAAGAAACCACAATCCAAAGACCTATAAATTCATAACCTTGGGATAGGTGGCATCTACTTCTCACACTTGGACATTTCAGTCTTAAGTTGCAAGAGAATATTTTAAGTCCTGAAATAGGTGAGTACAGTAGTTACATAATCTGGTGTCATTTAGGGACTTTAAGGATTAAGAGTGAAAGGGTGGAGTCTAGTCTGTCAATCAGATCATAGCCCAATGAGGCCTCTGTGTGAGCATGGCCTTCTCCTGAGAATTCTGTGAACTCCCGTGATTTCCTCCTGGGAGGTGGGAGACAGTCTCTCTCTCTCTCTCTCTCTCTCTCTCTCTCTCTCTCTCTCTCTCTCCACAATCCCTTGGAAGTCACATGGCACTAGTTACATTGTTAGACTTCATGTTCTTGGAACTGGAGATGCCACTTGGAGACCCGTGCCACCGCTAAGATGCTTACACCACCACTGAATCCAAAGGCTTTCTACTCACTGGCCTGTGATCATTGCATGTGTTTTGTGAGTCCAAAGAGGACTTTATAGATTGGTATCAAACATATGGACTAAAATGAACTTATGGACTGGGTTGGCAGGCTTTCTTAATATACAATTAATTTTTATGTGAAATTCTCTTGTAAACATATATGAGTTTCTTTGGATTTGTTTCTCTTGTCTATGCAGACTAACACAGTGAGCTTAAAGAAAAGTCAAGTTTACTTTGTGTAGTTTCCAAATTGGATCTTTCTGGTTGGCCTGTGAAGGATGTTATGTATCTTGAAAGGAAAGAATCCAAAGTCCCAGTTGTCCATAAGCAGGCAGCCTGGGTTACCAGGAGCTGGATAGAAACTAGGTCAAAAATTTCCACTGAAAAACATATACTCTCCCCTTGTGGGTCTATGCAAGTAATATTAAAAGTTTTGAGAGGTTTAACGGGATATTGTGCCACTAAAAATTTTGGCGATGTAACACATATCCAAACCTGGAAGATATAGGTTTCATCCTTACCAGAACTTCTGAAGAGTTAACCGCATAAACAAATCCATTTACTACACTGAAATAAGCTATAAAAACAGAGATTTGTGCAAAATGTTGTAACAGAAAAGGTATTTCTGAAGGATTAGATTACAGAGATGGTTTCGCAAGTGGGGGTTTGAGGTTTGAAGAAGAAAGAACACTAGTTGGCAAAGTATTGGGAAAGCATTGCAAACAAAAAACATGGGTATGAAAACAAGGGGGGATTTTTCAAAATATTCACAGTTATTTGAAAAGTGTATAAGTATAATATCTTACGTTTGTTTGAAGAACAAACAAATGTATCTTGGAAAAAATGTAACCACAAATACTCCTTAGAAGAGAGAATGGTGGAAGTTTGACTCTTGTACACTGAACGGGTTATGAGGAGAGACCAGTCCTGAGAAAGAACATCATTCGCGCTTCGTAAAGAAGAAGAGCAACAAAAAGGCTTCCAAGGGTGAGTTGACACACTGGCTGCCAACAAGGGGCTCGAACCTCGCAGTCATTGTGAGGATGGAACGGGACCAGGAAGTGTCTCCTCCTATTCTACGTAGGTCACTACAAGTCTGAACTGTTTCTGGGACAATTAATAGCAACTCGGGAGCTCAAGAGAATTATGGTAAGACTCGAAGGCAGTGGACACAGATAGAAATCTCAGTCTCTCCTTCCCTGTGCTCAAGTCCTACCAGCCTAGTCATCCTGTAAACTCAAATAAAAAAAGTCAAATCCGTTGCCACTGCTTCAATTCTGACTCATAGAATCCCTGCTTACGATGGAATTTAGCTGACAAATCCTTAACTCACAGAACCTTTCATGTTCCAGACTTGCTATAGACAGCAGTGTAGCGTGTGACCCCAATATTAGAGCTGCCAAAGACACATGATAGGGAATAGCAACAATCTGTCTCTGCCGCTTGCCCGAACTCTTTCTTTTTACTTATTTATGCTTTTTGTAGATTTGAAACAGAAGCAATTACTTCTGGAACAGTGTTGAGAATCACTCACCTTTTTAAAGTTAATAGTTCTTTCCTGTTGCTGTTTTTAAATTCTTGTAATTTAATTGTTTAAAAGGGACTGTGCTACTCAGAAGACTACCCAAGGCTATACTTAGCTAACACTCTTTTGCATTCCTTTATCTCTCACATCGGTAACCTTTGAAAATCCTGCACATAAGACAATGAATAAAAGTTTCCAGAAGTTCTCCTGTAATTAAAAAAAACTATGGATTTTAAAAGATGTAAGACAATCTGTTTTGACATAAAACTTTAATTTAATATTAGTAATTATGGGATGGCAACTAGCATCCAATTAATAGATTTAGATTTCTTCATTGAATAGGAAATCATTTAATATGATCTGACAACCTGAAGCCTAAGCAACTAATTGGTTTTGTTACCATCAACCAATCAATAGGCACAGGTCTAACACTAACCAATGATGACATCACGCTTCTAGAGCTATCGATGCGCTATTATACAGAGATCGCTAGAATGACCAATCTGTCTGTGTTCGTGTCTGCAATGAAGTCAATGGAAGCACCAAAGGAAGGAAGGAGACACCAGGAGATACCCAGCTGGGTCCAGACCCATTCGCCTTAATAATTACATTCTTCCTCTCTAATTTCCCACCACCAACCCCCTGTGTGTTTCAATTGGTGAAGCGCTTCACTTCCATAGCCAGCTTTCTCTGAATTTGTGTATAACACAATTCAGAGGGAAATAAAATGAAAAGTATTTCATACACGCAGGCATATCGGCCAAGACTTTGTTTCCCCCTACATTGTTGAAATGAATTTGTGTGGAGACTTTTCGAGCAATAGGAGGATGCAAAGTAGATTCGGCAGGAAAAAGAAGTATAATTTGCAGTTTATAAAGTTAAGTTTATGCTAAGACTAGCAAGAGAAGTGACGCCTGGAGGAAGAGAATGCTTTCTGCTCTGTGGCAAATTTGCTGTCCTAATTGTAAAGAACCTAGAGAATATTTTGCTTTGCAAAGTACTGCATTTTTCAGCTCATAAAATGCACTTTTTTCTCCAAGGGTGGGGAAAAAATGAGGGTGTGTCTTATGGTCCGAACATGTGGTACCCAGGACATTTTAGTACATGGTACTATTTGGTTCAGAATACTTTTTACTTGCTTTCCTGCTCTAAAAACTGGGTATGTCTTATGGCTCAAAAATACAGCAATCAGAAATTGGGCTTACGCTATACCTTAAAGATAGAAATTCCAAGGCCTATACTAAATACACTAACTAGGCTAATGACTCCTATGTTCTCTTGGTTTTTTTAAAGTCATTTTTGGGGGGGGGGCATCACTGCCCTCTGGTGCTGGGGGAGTAGGAGGCCCAGCCTTTGCTCCGTGGAGCAGGAATCGAACCTCCATCCCAGTGGGCCGCAGTCCCAGGCACAACCACTACGCCACCGGGGCTCAGCCCCTTAAGATCATTTTAGTGGGGGCTTTTACAACGCTTGTTTTCATACATACACACATCTTATTGCAGTATCAGATATAGTTGTACATAGATTGCCATCGTTCTTTTCTAGACATTTGCTTTCTATTGAGCCCTTGGGATCAGCTCCTCTTTTTCTCGCTACTTCCCCCACCCACCCACTCACGTGACCTCTTGATTGAGTCTAGATTGTTAATGTTTTCATGTCTCACACTGACTCCTGTCCCCCTTCCCCTCTGGTTTCTATTGTTCTTCCCCCAGGAGGAGGAGGTGTGTGGTTATTTTCTCTTCATTGGGATTGGTACCCCCTTCCTCCTTTGCCTGTTTCCCGCCTTCCCTCTACCCTTTGGCATTGCCATTCCTGTTCCTGGGTTCTGTGTGTCCTGAGCTTTATCTCTTGCCTATTCCAATGTACATGCGCCAGTCCTGTCCAGAGTGGGAAGCAGCACTGGGGTCATGAGAGTAAAGGGTGCGGAGGCCCCACGCAATCAGAGGTATATAGAGAGATCCACTGGTGCTCTACTGCGCCCTGATTGGCACACCCTCTCCCTGCGACCCCTCGGTGGGGGGATGTTCCATTAGCCATAGGTGGGCTTTGGGTTCCTGCTCCAACTCCCATCATTCTCACCAACACGTGTTTGTTTGCTTGCTTGTTCGCTGGTGATGAATTTTCTGTTGTCCATTACCTGGTCCCGATGACTTCTTATCACACAGCTTCTTCCATGTGGGGTTATTGCTCACTGTTGAATGGCCACTTGCTTAACTTCACGCTTTAAGACCCCAGACATTGTATCTTTTAAAAAGCTGACTCCGTCCACTGTCTTCATCACATCTACTTATTTTGAATGACTCGTGTTTTCTTTGCAGATCGAAAAAATACAAACACATTAGGCTTCTGCACTTTGCTTGCGGTATATGGCAATATTTGCTGCTAAAACACTCACACGGTCTTCTGTATGGATGAGCTTGTTGTATCTTCTGTAGGGGACAGTCATGGTCTTTTCATGAATCCTAGCAGCCCAGCTTCTGAAGTCTTTTCCAAGTGTGTTTTTCACCATTTTCACACACTGCACTAGAAATTCCTTGAGACCCAACACAATATTCTTATTCATTTTTGTAACCACATCCTCCCTCTATCCAGGCCCCACCTGCAGCCATATGACATCCACCTAGAACATAGCTCAAAGGTTTGTTTTTTTTTTAATTTTATTGAGGGCTCATACAATTCTTTTTTTCCCCAAGGCTCATACAATTCTTATCACAATCCATCCATCCATCCATTGTGTGAAGCACATTTGTACATTTGTTGCCATCGTCATTCTCAAAACATTTGCTTTCTACTTGACTCCTTCATATCAGCACCTCATTTTCCTCCTCCCTCCCTGCTCCCTTCTCCCTCGTGATCATTTGATAATTTAAAAATGATTATTATTTTGTCAAATCTTACACTGCTTGAACTCTCCCTTCACTCACTTTTCTGTTATCCATCCCTCGGGGAGGCGGTTATATATAAATCTTTGTGATTGGTTTCACTTTATATCCCACCTTCCTTCCCAGTATCAACACACTCAGCACTGGTCCTGAAGGAATCATCTGTCCTGGATTCACTGCGTTCCCAGTTCCTATCTATACTAGTGCATGTCCTCTGGTCTAGCCATATTTGTAAGGTAGAATTGGGTTCATAGCAGTGGGGGGTGGAGAGAGGAGGGAGCATTTAGGAGCTAGAGGAAAGTTGTATATTTCATCATAGCTATAAGTTGTTTGAATTGACTGGAAAAAAATAAGTCAGAAGTTTTATTTTGTGAGGTTCTACAGATTTAGTGGAAGGAGAAAAAATAATTTTCATGTAGCGAATTGTTCTAAACTACTCTTCATTTCACAGTTTTGCCTGTAAAATATTTAGCCTATAATGTAGCTGCAGCATCTTTGCAATAGTTTTGAAATACCCGTAACTTAAAAAACAAGAACTTGTTGCTAAAGGAGCATCAATCCTTAAAGGGGTTTACCTTAAATGCTTAGAATTGAGTGAAAGAAATCAAATTAGAAAATTACTTGTACAGAGGAGGACTTTCGTTTTAAATCCCAAAAGGGACTTCCAAACTTTCAAGCTACCTTTAAAGCTAATATAAGTTTTAAAGATGAGGATAGATTAAGACATTCTTCACTTATTTTGGACAGATTTTCAGGAGGAACTGTCCTGAGAGAAGGATGTTATACTTGGCAAAGGAGAGGATCATTGAGGGAGAAGGTCCCAATGAGATTAACACAGTGGCTGCCAATGAACTCAAACATATCAATTATGAAAATGATGCAGAAACGGACAGTGTTTCTTTCTAACTCACTATGAGTCAGAAACTATGAAACATCACCTTAACCATAGCATAAACTATTTTGGACAGTAATTATTCCCAGATTTTTGATATCAGTATCTGATTTTGGTAATATATCATTGAAAATCATCTACCAAATAATCATTGATAAAGATATGAATACAGAACATGAATACAGATATGAATGCATTTTTAATTAAAAGATAATTTCATTGGGGACTCTTACAACTCTTGCTACAGTCCATACATTGATTGCATCAAGTATGTTTGTACATATGTTGCCTTCATTTATTTCCAGACATTTACATTCTATTGAACCCTTGGTATCAGCTCCTCATTTTCACCTGCCCCTACCCTCACATCCCCTTGGTAGAATATAAATTATTATTATTTTCATATCTTGTACCAAGTGCTTTCTCCTTCCTCCCATGTTTTCTGTAGTTCCTCTCGCTAGAGAAGGATGTATGGGTATGTGTCTATCATTGCAATCTGTTTCCCCTTTCTTCTCTCCGCCTTTCTCCCTACTCTTCTGATATCACTATTCCCACTTCTATTCCTGGATTCCATATGTTGTGAGCCCCCCCTCCTTTTCTAAACCTATGTAATTCATGTTCTGGCCTAGTCTGAATTGAGAAGCAGTACTGGGGTCATGAGAATGGGGACCGAGGAAGCTCCAAGTACCCAGTGGAATCTGTGCTTCATCTATGCTTATCTGTGCCCTGGTTGACTCATCCCTTCCCTGTGACCCCTCTGTGGGGGGATTGTTCCATTGTCTAACAGATAGGCTTTGGGTCTCTGCTCCACCACCACTACCCTCATTCTCAATCATCTGATTTTATCTGTTTGTTATGTGTCTTCTGATGCCTGTTACACAGTCCTGATGACTCCCTGTGATCGCACCAGTGATGTGCTTATTCCATGTGGGCTTGTTACTTCATGGCTTCGTTTACTTATATGCCCAAAAGAATTTAAACAGCTCTGTAAACAAATAGTTTTATATGAATGTTCATAGTAGTGCTAATCCCAGTAGTGAAATGTCTATTAACTGATGAATGGATAAACTAAATATGCTATTCCTAAACAAGAGACTAGTATTCAGCAATCAAGTAGAATGACGTGCATACACACATCATTGTGTAACAAAACCTCCAAGATTCTAACCCAAGTGAAAGAAGTCTGATCCAGAATGATACATATTGCATGATTGTATGTTAAATGGCATACCCAGAAAAGAAAATTCATGGAAGCAGAAAAAAGATTTGGAGATGTCAGGCACTGGAGAAAAGAGAATGGTACAGGTGATGGATGCACCTTTCAAAATGGTATCAGAAGACACATAGCAAACAAACAGATAAAATTGGATGATTGAGAATGGTATCACCAAATCAATTTCCATAATGGCTGTACATTCCTACAGATCCACCAGCAATGAATGACAGTTTCTATCTCACGACACCCCCTTGAGCACTTGTCGCTTTCTGATTTTTTTTTTATTGGACTATTTTGGGGACTGCTAGGTGGTATTTCAAAGTTATTCTAATTTGCATTTCCCTTATAGCTAATGATCTGGAACATTTTCTCATATGTTTATTGTCCATTTGGATTTCTGAAGTTGTGAAACTTCTACTTAGGTCTTTTTCTCACCTCCTCAATTAGCTGTTTGGTTTTTGTTCTTGTTTTCTTATTGTAGGCTAGCAGAGTATTGCAGATTTTAGTAAAATGTGCTTTTTATAAATCATTTTATTGGAGGTTCATACATCCTTTCTCATAATACATAAATACATATATTGTGCCATGCTTCTTCACATGCCTACAGCTGTCATTCTTCTCTGAACCTCCACCTTTCGATTCGAGCCTTTAACATCAGTCTCCCATCCCTTCCCCTCCATCCTTGCTCCCCACTCCCCTACCAACTCTCAACGCTCTATAAATTGTTTTGTCATAACTTACACTGCTTGATGTCTCCCCTCGCCCTCTCCCCCAGTGTCTATCCCCCTGGTAGGGGGTTATATGCAGATCCCTGAAATTGGCTCCCCGTCTCTACCCCACTTTTCCTCCACCCATCCAGTAGCTTCACTCCTACTACTGGTCCCAAGGGGTTCATCTGTCCTGGGTTCCCCGCATTTCCATTTCTCATCTCCACAGTAATGTAGAACTGGGACCTTGACAGTTGGAGGGAGGAAGCCTTCAGGAACTAGAGAAAAGTTGTATGCTTCATTGCCACATCACTGCGCCTCACTAGCCTGTCTTCTCCCCACGGCTCTCCTGTGCGAAAATGTCAAATTACCCACAGGTGGGCCTTGGGTCCTGTGGCAGTCATGTGCTTATGTTAATTTTATGATTGAAATGTAGGGGTGGAGTCTAGCCTGTTAATCTGGAGATAGCCATTGAGTCGCCAGTGAGGTCTCTATGTGGGCATGGCTTTCTCCTGAGACTTCTGGGAAATCTCACGATATTTCCCTGGTGAAGATGAGAAGCTATCTTCCCCAGTGGTTGGGAGTTAGTCTTACAGAGTTGGGAGTTAGTCTTACAGAGATGATGAATCACAGACAAGACAAGATGGCAGCATCTGAGAGGCTGGAGGAGCCAGCAGAGAGACCATGCAGCTTTGCCCTGATGGAGCCGGACCTCTGAAGCTGGGGTGGCCACATGGAGACCTCTGCCAGCAATGAGTTGCTTCTGCTGTTAATGGATCCTGAGCCCTGGAAGTGGGGAGCCATGTGGAGACCCCTGCCAATGCTGGGACTCTGCACCCACTGACCTGTGACTTCGTGAGTCGGAAGGAGACTTTACAGATTGATTTCGGGTATATGGGTTAATATTGGACTTATGACTTTGAACTGGACTGGGCTCAATGTCCTGTTCCTCTTGTATATAAACTTTTTCCTTAGGTCTATATGCGTGTCTATGAAATTTGTTCCTCTAGTCTACCCGGACTAACACAAGTCCCCACTCCGCTCTCCCCCCATTCTTAGTGACATGTTTCTTGTTCTTTGACATTTGATATCTGCTCCCGTCAGCCCCCCCCAAGATCACACGTGCTAGTGTTTCTCTTCCATGTGGGTTTTGCTGCTTCTGAGCTAAATTTCCACCCATTCACCCTCAAGCCTTTGGGATCCCAGGTGCTTTCAATGATGTGTCATTTTAAAAAATGTTTTACCAGTTTGTGTGCTCTCTTATTACTCTCTTGGAAGTCTTTCTATGTACACGGGTGTTTTTTATTGTTTGTTGCTATTGTTTGTTTGTTTTTTCAATAATATCCCAATTTTATTTCTCTAATCTATCCAGACTAATACAATGCCATAGCAGATCAAGAAAGAATATTACAGTTCCTCACTTATCAGGTGTGTTTCTTGAGGAATTAGACTGGATCCTATCATCTATGTACCTTCACATTGACAATTTATAACAGCTGTTTGTAGCTTTTTTGGTATCTTCCTTTTCTTTCCAAGGCAAATAACTTCTACCAAATTTCTAGATCTTGTGTGTCCTTGAGCTGGTGTTCTGCAACCCTTTCCTAATTAAGGAATCATAACTCTTTCCATGTACTATAGTTGAGATATAAAAAAAAAACCAACCTTCTTCATGATAGAAAATGGATTGTCAATTTAACTTCCTATATCCAGTTTGAATTTCTGGTGAAATTGAATATTTTCAAATAGGAAAAACTAGTCATCCCTTCCCCAACACAGGTTATCATTTTGTGCATATGTGTTATTTTGCTTTAATCAAATAATTACATTCCATGTTAGATTAAATCAAAATTTTAACACTTGTAATGTAGCTTTAAATGATAAATTGTTGCATACAAAGCTCCAGCTAAGGAAATTTAGTGTTCTATTGAAGGATCTGAAGTAAAACATTTTATTCTAAGAGGCATGCAAAAAATGTTTCATCTTTAAAGTTTTTAATTTAAATATTTGTATTCAATATCTCAAATTTTAATACCAATCCCCTTAGGATAGTTCTTGGACATGGGTTGTTATATCAAGTTATACTTTTGATCAAACTGGAAAGTAAATAGTTGGAAGTGCAAATGGATAGTAGGTCAATAAGTATTTTTCCTAAACAGATACTTAAATTAATAACTTGTTAATATCACAAATGTTAATAGAGTGTTATTGTCATGAAGTCTTTACATCTATTAATTCTTAAATAAGTGTCTTTTTATTAAGAGTATTGTAAAACTCCAGTTAAAACAATAGATTCAGACATTCCAGAAAGAAAATTGACTAGGCAAACATGCTGCCCAGATGTTCTACATTGAAAGCACAGCACAACAAATGAACTAGATACAAATGGTCATCCTGGAAACCTGGGTTTCAGTATAAAGGCTAGAGAAGAGGATTGCATACTTACTGGAAGCTGAAGAAAAGTGGAAAGAGAGGAGACAGACAGGTATGGTGAATTGCCAGCTGTCTTGACAACGTGAAGTGTTTTTGACATTTTGCTAGTGTTCAATCAGGACAGCGAACTGATCATTGTCTCTGCTTACTCAGGACAGCACTAACATCCACACAGAGGACTGTGTGACGATCCTCTT
The DNA here is from genome assembly GCA_004026705.1 of Nesogale talazaci. Lineage (NCBI taxonomy): Eukaryota > Metazoa > Chordata > Mammalia > Afrosoricida > Tenrecidae > Nesogale > Nesogale talazaci. The sequence continues at coordinate 22,574 of PVJH01027770.1, forward strand.
GCTCCCCACAGTCCCCCTTATAATGTGACCAGAAGCACAGGAAAACTCCACACTTGCTCATCCAGTGACTAGTAACACCCATTCCTCACAGTCCATGTTTTGCCTGAATTAGTGACATGTTCTTATGAATTGGACATCGGGTACATATTAGCCCTGTGTTAGGAGGTACACACACTCTGCCTTCTCAGACCAGAAAAATACAAACTTCCAGTTAGGGAATCTTAATCTAGCCAGTGAGGCAGGAACTCCTTCTGAACCAGACACCTTGCCATCAGCTTCCCTGTGAGCCTGCAAAAACCCCTTCAGAAAAAAGGTACCTTGATTCACCTATCACATGAGCCAGCAAGAACTCCTTTTGGTTCAGGCATCTTGACTTCAGATACTATCTAGGCCTGCAGGAACTCCATCTAGGACCAGATACCCTGACTCTCTACCCTCAAAATCTCCTACCCATAGCTAGTTTCCTGGGCACTAGAGTTTTCCGCTTTCTGTGCTTTGTCTTCCCATTCTGATTTTCACTTTCACTTGATTCCCCTCCCCTCCATTTCTCTCACGTCATTTGTTTTTCCCTTTATTTCTCTGCTTTTTGTAATTCTTGATTCTCTTTTCTTCTTTTTTCCCTCCCTTTTTCGTCATTTCTTTTTCATTTTTAATTATTATCATCTTATCTTTTTTAAATCATTTTATTGGAGGCTCTTGAGACTCATAACATTACATACACCAATTGTATCAATTTGTAAATATGTGGCCATCATCATTTTCTAAACATTTTTTTAGCCATTGGTATAATCATCTTATCTTTTTGTATTTTCACCCAACCCAGACTTTTTGTCTTTTCTTTCTCTCTTTAGCAACCTCCTTTTTTATTGCTGTTGTTTGCCTGTTTTCCTAAACTTTTAAGTATTTTCTTTGTTATTTCCTTTTTACACTGCTGTTTGTTTTTATTTTTCCTGCTCTTGTCTTCTTCTGTCACCCCTAGAAAAAAGATGTCAGCCATGTCCTCACAGCCACACTTATATCTCCTGCAGTCCCACCAACTGGGCCAGCATCAACACCCACCATTTCAGAAATAGATCAACAATAGATAGCTGTTAACACCAGCCAAACTCACCTTCAACTACATGAAAGAGTCAGAAGTCAGGAGAAACACACATTCTCTAGTACACTCACCAAAAGACAGTGAGTGCCCAAAAACCACCACTATACAATCGTCAATTTAATACAAATGCAACACTACAAATAAGGAATGAAAGAAAAATCTATAGGCTAAAGAATCAACAGATATTAACTTGAGTGAAAGGAAAGATAATTTCTATAAGATGAATTTTTTTAATGGGGCAGGAAATATGGCAAGCTATGGAACGGGTGAATAAGTTGTTTAGAATTTTTAATACAAAAATGAAAGGAAAACCTCCACAATAAACAATTTTTAAAGGTTTAGAAATATTTTAAAGAAAGCAGACAAAAGTCCACATGGAAGAAGTACACCTGCAGATGTGATTATGAGGTGTCAATGGGATCAGGTATCAGGCATCAAAGACTCAGAACAAAAAATCAAGTGAGTGTGAATAGGGGTGGTGTAGGGAGTGTGGAGTTTGTTGTTTCTCAGCTAGATGGATGCTTGTTTATCTTGAAGGTTTTAAGACCCAAACACTATATATTTTGATAGCTGGGCATCATAAGCTTTCTTTACCACATTTCTTATGCACTCCCATTTGTCTTCAGCAATCATGACAGGCAGGTGAGCACCTCAGAATACCAGATTACTGGAACAAAGTGTTCTTGTATTGGTGAAGTATTTGAGGAGAGGCCCAATGTATCTGCTTCCTTAATACTAAACCTATAAATATTTGTACATAGATCTATTTCCCCATCATCATATATAAATGTCTACAAATGTACATGTCTGTATTTATATCTCTATAAGTGCCTTTTGTCTCCTAGTTCTTTCCTCTATTACCTTTAACTCTCCTCTTGTCCCACTATCATGTTCAGCCTTCATTTGGGTTTTAGTCATTCCTCTCACTTACATTACCCTTGATTAAGCCCTACCAGACTGCCTACACACTGCCAGCCATTGATCTTTGGTCACTTATTGTTTCCTTGCCCCTAAAAATCTTTATTTCTTCAGACTAGCATTAGTCATTAATACATAAATTTGAATAATAGTTTATTGGTTTATCTTTTATGTGGATATATATTATGCTATAATAGAGGAAATTGAACTTCAAAATATATCTTGAATTTTTTAATGAATGTGATGCCATTCTTCTTCAGTTTGTCAGTCCCAATATAGTAAGCTGTATAATTGTTGATTAAAAATATATATTGGAAAATAATAGATATCAATCCATTCCAGCCACAAATTCCTATAATATTTAGTCTCTTTTTTAAATCATTTTAGTGGTGACTTACAAAACTCTTTTCACAATCCATACACACATCCATTGTGTCAAGCACATTTGTACATTTGCTGTCATCATCATTCTCAAAACATTTGCTTTCTACTTGAGCCCTTGGTATCATATTCTCATTTTCCCCTCCTCTCCTCCCCCCTCCTGCATGAACCACTGATAATTTATAAATTATTATTACTTTGTTATTTCTTACACTGAGGGAATCAATTACAAAGATCTACATATAGCCAACTCCCTGGGGGATGGACAACAGAAAAGTGGAAGAAGGGAGACATTGGACAGTGTCTATTTCTTTTTTGATGGCTTCCAAATTTTCCTCATTCATGTTTTATACATTCCAAGTTCCAATTATTAATAGATGTCTACAGCTGTTTCTTCTCATCTTCCAGTAAAATTCTAAAAGATTTACTCCATACATGTCATTACAGTTGCTTCTACTTTGGGGAGGCAGCTTTTTTTGGCAGTCCAAAGAGCGTGCTTTTTGACCTGAGGATCTTCTGGTAATATGTATGACAATTTTCTGCTGCTATGTGTGAAGTTTTCCAGATCTGACAATCTTTCACTCCTATTTATAAGGTTTCAGTGGCTAGTTCCTCAGAAGTGGATCATCTATTCGTTCATCTTTTTCTGTTCTTATTTTGACAACTCTGTTGAAATTTGTTCACTTTGAGTGACTATTCATATTTGAAACATCAGAGGCACAGCTCTCAGCACTGCAGCAACATGTAAGCTGGCAAGTGGTGGTAAAAACCTCTTCCACCCAACCTGAGGATATGAGTAAGGTGACTGGATGTCTCGCTTTTGGTGGGACAGTCCCAATTTTTAACAATTTGTCCCATGTCCCACAGCATTTTTTTAAAGTCCTGATTTTTGGAAAGAATGCACAACAAGCTAGGGAATAGCAGGAGAACAGGAAGAGAGTATACGGTTCCAGCGGCCATCTGGCTATTTCACCATGATATAAGTTTTATATTATCTTTGTTAATTTTATAATGTTAAACTTTAATAACAAATAGTTGTTGACAACTGATTATCAATAACTGCTTATCAAAGTTTGCATTGTTGAGCAGTTGTTAGAATTTGACCACCATTGTTTGGACTTAATGAACAATGGCATTTTTTGGCATTGGTAACAATGAAAACATTTTTTGTTTGTTTTTAATCATTTTATTGGGGGCTCATCCAACTCTTATCATGATCAATACATACATCAGTTGTATGCAGTCCACATTTACACGTTTGTTGTGATCATCACTCTCAAAATATCCTGTTTCCACTTACATCCCTGGTATCAGCTCCCCATGTTTCACCTCCCTCCCCCCCCCCCCATGAACCCTTAATTATTTACAAATTATCATTATTTTGTCATATCAAACACTGTCCAATGTGTCCCTTCATCCACTTCCCTGTTGCCTGTACCCCAGGGAGGAGGTTATATGTAGATCCCTATAATTGGTTCCCCCTTTCGGCTTCACCTTCCCTCCACTCTCCTGTAATCAGCACTCTCACCAATGGTCCTGAAGGGATCATCTGTCCTGAATTCCCGATGTTTCCAGGTCCAGTGTACATCATCCTCTGGTCTAGCTGGATTTATAAGGTAGATATGGGCCCCAGTATATGTTGTTTTTTCTTTTCCAATCATTTTATTGGAGTCTTTTATAGCTCTTATAACATTCAATACATCATTTGTATCAAGCATATTTGTAAACATGTTGCCAGATTCATTTCCAAATATTTTCTACTTGAGCCCTTGATATAAGGTCCTCTTTTTGCCTCCCATTTTTTTATGAACCATTTATCAGGGACTCATACAATTCCCCTCACAATCCATACATACATTAATTGTATGCAGGTCACATTTGCACACTTGTTGCCATCATCACTTTCAAAACGTCCTCCATTTAGGCCCCCAGTCCTGTCTCTCAGACAATACACATCGTACTGCGTGCTAGTGCTAGTTAAACAAGTGGTGTCAACAAATCAGCTATTCAGATAATTTAGGTAAGCAAATTATTTATTCATTTCATAAATACATAAATTTTCTTGAATCTAGCAGATAGTACTCATATTATTTATATTTCATAGTGGCGGCAAAAAGTCTAGCGCTGGCCTTGAAAGCGACATGACTTATGTTATGGCAAACTCAGAGGAAAAATAACACAAGTTAGTAGTGCTATTATTTAAAAAGAAATATAGGGGCTGAGCCCTGGTGGCGTAGTGGTTGAGTGCGGGGCTGCAGCCCACTGGCTTGACAGTTCAAATACAGCAGCAGCTCTACAGGAGCAAGACTGGGCCTCCTACTCCCACCAGAGGGCAGTGATGCCAAAAAAAATAAAGAAATATAGGATTATAATTAAAATATTTTTAATATAGTTACTTTATAACAATCAAATTAATTTAATTTATAAACTAACGAAATATCTTCATGCAATTATGTACCTACTTACTGTGTTTTTAAGCAATGTGTATATAATAATTTATAATATAATTTTAAATTGTTTTTATATTTTTAGCATAATAAGTAAGAAAAAGGATGCAAATGCAATGATGATCTAAGAAGTGAATTTCTTTTTATTAAAAAAAGTGATTATGGCTGAGCCCTGGTGGTGTAGTGGTTGTGCATGGGACTGCGACCCACAGGGTTGCAGGTTCAAGTCCAGCAACAAGGCTGGGCCTCCTACTCCTACCACCAGAGGACTGTGATGCCTCAAAAAAAAGTGATTACATGATAAAATGTGAGAAATGTAATGGTGAATTTTCTATTTCACATGATAGGGAGAATGATATTTCAAAGCACGTGGAGACACAGAAACATAAAAGATATTTAAATACTGCTTCATCTTCCTCCAAAATACAGAATTTTTTTCAGAAAACAACTTATGGAGACAAGGAAGAGAAATGAGCATTAACAGAAGGACTTATGTCTTTTCATGCTATTAATCACAATCATTCATTCAGATCTATGGACTGTGCATTACAAGTTGTCAAAAAGTTATTCAACAAAAAATTTGCCTGTGCTAGAACAAATTCTGAGGCAATTGTGTATAATGTGCTTTCCCCATATGCAATTTCAGAATTAAACAAAAATATAGAAAAAAATAATTTTATATTCATATATTCTGATGCTTCTAATTCTAATCATAAGGATATAAAGTTATTTCCAACCATTATTAGATTTTTTGATTCAGAAACTGGAATAGAAATTAATATT
>PVJH01027771.1:0-28072 GCA_004026705.1 Nesogale talazaci
TCCACCCATGGTTGTATCGGCTCAAGGAGTGCTCCTACTAGTTTTGGATCCATGGACTTGAGCTGGACTTTTCTGAGATGCTTTCTTGATATAAAATCCTTTCTTAATATGAAGTCATTTAGTTTATACATATGAGTGCTACTAGTTCTTTTCCCTCTAGAGAACTCAGCTTACCACACCTATCTTCCTCAAAAAAAAAAAAAAAAAAAAAAGAAAGAAAAAAAAAAGGTGACACAAATGAGAACATACCTTCAAAAAAATTTAAAGGAGGAAAAATGCCCCCAAATGAAATAGCTGCAATGATGAAAGTACACAACACTTCTTCATTATCAAGAGCATTATTGTTTTTGGTCATAAAACTTTCTGATTTTAATTATAATGTTTCTTCATGTAACTTAGGGGTTTATAAATATTTTGTCCTCCATTCCTCACCATTTGGAAATAGAGCCTCTAAAGTATTTCTTTTCTTTAAAATTTAACACTAAGGAAAGACATTGGGGTGGTCTTGCTTTTGCGTATTTTCCCCCCTAGATGTTGGAACAATTGCAGTCCAACCATATTTGAAATAAAAGCAAAAACAGGACTCCCAAAATGGGATTATAATTCAGACTTCTGATTTATTCAGTGACAATAAGAGGACACAATAAGGTTGTATAGCAAACCTGTGGAAAACTTCCAAGTATGGAACTGGTGGCCTTTAATACAGGTAATAAAATAAAATCCTTAAACACATGCTAACTTAAAAAGCCAGAAGATGCCATTCTAATTACTTTTTTTAGCTAGCAGTATGACATTTATAGAGTAGTTTACCCAATCATATATAAATTTGTTCCCTTGGTACAATTTGCTTTATGAGCAGTATTAATTCAATATAAAATGTTTGCTTGTTATTGAAATTATCTCTACTATTATTTCCCAGTATGGATAAATAGTTTCTGTTTGTATAGTATCACTAATGTTTCTCTGTTACTACTGTTCTCAGTGTGTTTGGCCTTTAAAACAAACTTCTTGAATAGTAGCACACAAGTATTCTATGTGAGAATCTTGGGTTCAAAGTGATTCAGAATTGTAGAGTTTAGAAAACTAGCATGCTGCCTATTCTATATGCCATATGACCTACTTAAAAGGTCCTGGGCTGGATGCTATAACATATTGACATTATTTTGCAATGAAATGGAGGACTAAGGAGCTTCATTTCAATTCAGCCCAAATTTTGCTGACAAATGAGACTTAAATTGTTTGAAGTCGAGCAATTCTTAGATATTGAAATTTTATATCAGAGATTATGAGTATATAAGGATAGGAGTATTTTGTTGTTATTAGATATCTTTAAGTTCACTCCAACTTAGGGTGACTTTATTTATAAAAAATGAAATATTCTTGGTTTTATGCAATCTTAATGCTCTCTGAGCCTATTATTGCAAAGCTTTCTAAGTTTAGGAGGTTTTTCTTCAAGTACAATATCAGATAATATAAGGTTTTTTTATGGCTGATTTTCTGAAGTATATCAATAGGATTTTCTTTCTAGTCTGTCTTAGTGTGGAAACTACATTGAAAAGTGTATCCTATGTAAACCGCTGGTATTTCAAATACTGGTGGCATAGTTCCGGTACCACCATAACATACAAGTCACATTATGATTGACAATGAGGAATATGAAATAAGAATTTTGAAAGCTACAATTTATTGAGTTTGCTACAAGTCAGATATTATGCATTACTAGTATTATCTCATTTAGTATTTTCAAGTCTCTGAATATAATATTTTGGATTACATTTGTAGATGGGGAAACAGTTTCAAATTTGAGTTGGAACTACTGTCTGCACCATTATTAGGCAATCTACCTGTATCCAAGATATTTGACCTTCAGGCTGCAGACCCTTCCTTAAAATACAGTGAATTATGGGTGGGGTGTTAGGTGCCAGAGGCCCAACTCGGGAAATCTCTAGGAAAGTAGGAGTGTCCTAAATAGCAACAACTATTTGACACTGTCATTAAAATATATGTGTTTTAAACAACTTAGCTCTTATACCACTCTTATTATGAGTCAGAAGCCAAAGAGGGGCAGGGGGAGAGAGAGAGAGAGAGAGAGACCACCAGAGTACATGCTTGCCCTTTACCTCAGGTAGAGCAGAGTATTTTAATTCCAGAGTTGGTGGAGCAAAAATCTCTCCTGAAATGTCACTTCATATACACAAATATGGATAATTGATCAATTAGAGATGACATTAACATTTGAGAGAAAAGTTTCACTTATTTTGAAGTTACCACCTGTCTAGTACGTGGTGATTGTGAACTTGGAATCACTCTACCCAGATTTCTGCTGAGGCAATTTCCTAGGATGTTTTTCAAATTGAGAGCAGCAACGTAGCTCGATTTTCCCAACAAGATCATACAGAATCATGACTCTGGAAGTCCATACCTTTGTGTGGTAACTCCCACACTGAATCTGGGATGACATTGGAGAAACAGTAGATACAGTGAATGTGACATTGCATGAGTTCTGGGATTAACTGTTAAGAAGTATTGGCATGTTGACACTGGAGTTCATGTAGGAAGTTCCGCTAACATGAAAACAGTATATTGTGAGGAAATGCAAGCTACCCATGTGGTGAGGCATCCACGTCTGCTTTGTCAACAGTGGTTTCCAATTTTCTAGATGAGGTCCCCCCAAAGTTGGCCAGTCCAGCCCTGCTGAACCATCAGATTACTTCAGTGTTAATCACTATCTAACCAAAGTACATGAGAAAGCACTGTCCAACTGAATCCATCCCATTCAGAGGAATATGAGAGAAAACAGTAATAATGTATTTACATGGAAGCTGTGGTGACATTATGAATTATGTATTGGACTACTAACACAAATGTTTGCAGTCCAAACTTAACAACTGATCCATGGAGAAAGAAAGAATTATATGTGCCACATATACACACACACCCCAAAAGTATACATATAAAGTTTCTGGGTAATTTGTTATTCAGCACTAGATAACCAAAACCATATTTCTTGTGAAAAAGGGAGATGATGCTTTAAATTTCTGAAATGAAAGTGAGCAGCTGCTTTAGTATAATTGTCTTGAAAATAGTGAAACCAAGGCCTTTTAGTCTAATGTCCTCAGAGGCTTCATTATCATTCGCCATAATGATGAAGATAGTGATTAGTCTGTGTTCTCCAGGTGAATATAGAGGGGTGAGTACCTGGGTTGGCTGGCATCCAAAAAAATCTCTTTTTCTTTAGTGTAGGAATTTAAATAGTGTGCTCATTTGACACTCATATTTCTTTCTTCAAAATGAGTGCAATTTCCTAATGCAAGAGGCATTTCTTATCATCAACATATTTAGTACATTTGATGCCATCTCCATTCTGAATGGCAGGGCCCATTTCTGTTTTTATAGACTTTCCATATGAATATAAACTAAAGGGGATATAAGATGTAAAGGATTTGAAAAAGTGACAGTGTGGGTGGAAAAATGTTGGCCGATTGTGTTGATCCAGATAAACTAGAGAAACAAATTTCATAGACACACATCTGGATATAAGGGAATGGTTTATATACAAAAGGAATGGAACACTGAGAAAGCATCCCAATCCAGTCCAGTTCAAAGTCATAAGTCCGATATTAGGCCATATGCCCGATACCAGTCTATAATGTTTCCTTCCGACTTACTTGAAGTCACAGGTCAGTGGGTGCTGAATCCCAGCACTGACAGAAGTCTCCCCAAGGCTTCTCACTTCCAGGGCTCATGCTCCGTCTACAGCATCCAGTGATGGCAGAAGCAACTCATCGTTGACAGGGGTCCACATGTGGCTTCTCCAGTTTCAGAGGTCTGGCTCCATCAGGGCAAAGCTGTGTGGCTTCTCCTTTGGCTCCTCAGACGCTGCCATCTTGTCTTGTCCGTGATTCACCGTCTCTGAGTCTAACTTCCAATAACTAGGAAGATAGCTTCTCATCTTCATGAGGGAAATATCGCAAGATTTCCCAGACATATCAGGAGAAAGCCATGCCCACACAGAGGTCTCATTGGCTAATCAATGGCTATCTCTAGATTAACAGGACAGACACCACCCCTATTTCTCAATCATGAAATTAACATAAGCACATGACTGCCACACCGATCAACTTTCCAACAATTGGAAAAGATTGCCAGAGTGAATATCAAGAGAAATTGGTTTTTTGGTTTTGCTACAGCACATGCACATTATGCAACAAAGAGATGAGAACTTGGAGGAGCAGCACAGAGGGTGAGAAATCACTGAGTTGATATTGGAGCTGCAGGTTGAATGGGAGGGGTTGGAGAGAGGGAGAAATAAGCAACTCTTAAGATTTGGTTGGACCATTAGCACATGGTGAATGCACTCTCTCTTGCATATAAGTAATTTGCCCTTTATTTAGCTCATGCTTTCCCTAGGGGGGTGGGAGGAATAGATGGCTTGGGCTGTCCATATCATTGTTCTTAGAACCAAAAAGACAACTTTTCCAAAGTGCACATCTCTTGCAATTCACCAGTTTTCATTGTCAAAATTATAGAGATATTTAAAAGTCCCTTGTTGATTCATGAAATTCAGAGTATCCATGCAGTTCATGCCTGTTCTTAGTGGAGGGGAGCAGAAGAAAATATAGTATTTTGCAAATAGTAGTAAAAAAAGGACTACATCTTCCAATGTTGTCTCAGAAGATAATAAGCTCATGTTCTTCATAGCTTTTATTTTTATTTATTTATTTATTTATTTATTTATTTTAGGGCCTCACTGCCCGGGTGGTGGCAATAGGAGGCCCAGCCTTTGCCCCTGTGGAGCTGGAATTGAACCTCCATCCTAGTGGGCCGCAGTCCCGCGCACAACCACTACGCCACCAGGGCTCAGCCCCTTTTCATAGCTTTTTAAGAAATCTCTGATTGCTGGAGTTTTACTAGTTCATGTATATTTTTATTTTGAGAAAAATCCTGTAATTACTCTGTCTCTAATATTTATTGATTTTCTGGACAGTCAATGTGGAAATATGAAAGCCCTGAAGGGTAAGGAATTTAAATACTAATGTGGCAAACTCAATATATGTTATTCAGTTTGAATTGTTTTGGGGGAGTTTTAGGACATTACTTGTATGCCAGAGTTTCATGAATTATGCAATAAAGGGTTATTTTCCTTTTTAGAATTTATCACTTGTTAGGCCCTCTAACAATCTTTTGTTTTTGAGAGTCACTTTCAGTACGTGGCAAAAAATATGGCAAAATAAATATTAACTATTTACTATAGAATAGGGATTCTTGGGGGATATGGTAGGGGAAGGAGAGAATAAAAGGGAGACGATATTAAGGCATTCATGAAGAAAGAAAAGCTATGAAAATGATGGCTTGATCTAATTGAATTATGGATTGTTGTATCTGTAAGAAAACCAACAAAATGAGTAAACAAAGAGTCACTTGCTAGAATAAGATTTAAACTTTGGTTTATTCAGATTTTTTTACTGAACTGAGATGTCATTTTTTTTGAAGAGTAAGACTTAGACCCTTATTTTCATATGAAAATAGAATGTCATCTATAGAACTTAAATTTCTTCTCTGTAACTTTGCCCATTCTTTGGTTGAAAGCTGATCCTTATAGATATGATGAAATTAAACACTATTAGACTAACCAAAAGATCTAACTTATTTTCAGAATTAAAAGGATATTTCTGGATATTCCTTCACATATTGGCAGTAATTCAGAGTTGGGAGTTTCTCATCCTGAATTCTATTTGAAAACAGAATGCTTTCAGCAAGAAGTCCTTAGTCTTTCTACCTGTCATTTGCCTTTCGATCCTTGCTGCAATTTAAGGAAACTATACCAAACAGAGATTGTGTAGCAGCATAAATTTAAGCCTTTGTTAGCAGACCATCCCCACAACCAGGTATATAAATATTAAGTCATAAGCTCCAGAGTATCGTGAGTCCAACAAAATTAACTAAACCTAAAATTGTTGTCATTGAGTCTATTAGGATTCATAGAGATCATATAGGATAGCATATAATTGCCTCCTAGAAATTCCAAAATTTCAAATCTTTATAGAACCTGACCTTCACATCTTCTCTTGTGGAATGGATGAAGGGTTGAAGCCCAGGTGAGTGCTCAGGCATGACTTCACCAAGGTGCCTTACAAACTTCACAAGTGATTTATATTCATATCTGGTTTGAGTCTGAGAACCACTCATCTTCAAAGAATGAGCCAAAGAAGATTAGTAGATGATTGGATGATAGAAATTGAACATTACCAAGTGAGCATGGAGATATCCTCATTTAGAAAGTCCTTAGATACTAAAAATGGTACTGACTGCTAAAAATTAATATTGTCCTACTTAACTTTCTTAGTTGTTTTAGTTAACCTTTAGGAACACTGCTGGTTTAGTGGTTATGTGCTGGACTGTTAGCTGCAAGTTCACAGCTCAAAACCACAAGCAGAGAACAATGAATCTGTTTACTCCTTTAAATAGTTTCAGTCTTAGAGACCCACAAGGACAGTTCTACCCTATTTTCTAGCATTTCTTTCTATGAGTTGGAATACACTTAATGGCAGTGAGCTTGATTTTGGAGTTATCTGTAGTACAGTCATTCTTAACCAGGAGCTGTTCTGCATCCAGAAAATACTTGCCAATGTCTGTAGCACTATTTGATAATCACAACTGGGAAGAGTGTTATTAGCATATCCTGGGTAGAGACTACATATGCTGCTGGACATCGTACAAGTCTCTATCTCTATTTCCTCCAGTGAATTATCTGGCCCTAAATGTTAATATTGCTGAGAATGATGCACACATGCAGAAACTTTTAATAGAATTATTCTTAGGCTTTGCACCAAAAAGGGAGGGATAGACCCAGGCTGAGGGCTCTCAGGAGGACAGGTGTAGTTATAGCGGAGGTCAAGTGAGATAAGGAAGAGGAGGAGCATGAACATAGACGGAAAACCTGGGACTGGAGATGTAGGGATTCTAATTAGCAACTAGAGCTTATAAAGAGGTAAGGTGGTTGAAATACTACTTTTTCTAAAAGTACTATGCAAAATAGTACTAGAGACATTCTGGCTCAGTGGGTAAGAACTTGGATGCTAACTGAAATGTCAGTGGTTCAAAGCGGCTCCTAATGATGTCTGATCCTTGAAGATTTATAACCATAAAAGCTTATGGAACAGTTCCCATCTGCCGAAAAGGGTTGCTATGAGTTAGAATTACTTGACAGTAATGATTGTCAGTGAGTATAAATTTTACAATCTGAACAAAATTTGGCAGATTTAGTACTGGCTTTAAGTTAGTCAATCACTTTTACTCAATAAAAGAATCGTTGAACATGAGCCCATAACCTGGGAACACAAAACAATAGTAGCATGCTTTCCCTTATTTGGGCAGTTTGTTAGTGGAGTTTGGCTTCATCCCTCGTTGTAAGGATGGGTTTATGAGATAGTCTTAACTTTAGCATTTGGTCAGAAATTTAATGACACAAAAAAACCCTATAAGACTTGTTGACGATTCTTCTAAAATGCTTACCACATTTGTGTTTGGGGTTGGAGATGTTAGGTTGCAATCTGAAGATCTTGACCTTCAGTTGACCTCCTGAAAGGAGGCACTGACTACAAATGGAGCCAGTTCCCGGGAGAGCAGAACTGATAGCATTGCTCAGCTGGATCAGGCTGTCTGGGAAGAAAACATCCCTCACTATTCATATTTATATAAGCCAACACATCTTTGTTCTCATTATTTTAGTTTGTGTTATACATTATTTCACTAACAATTGCAAATATATTAAAGAAAAAATGAATATTTAAAAAATGTGTTACAATAAAAGAGTGCTACATGCATGCAATAACTAAAGAATTAGTTTCACAAACTCCTTCAGTTGTCCTTGTGAATTTATTTGTAATGTGCTACAGTTTTCAAATGTTGTGGTGAACTTAACAAAATATACACGTTTCCTATATTAGGATTTTAAAGGCACATTGCAGATTTCAGGATGCAGTGGTTTGGGAAATGAGGTGATAGCAGTTTGAGAAAATAAAATGATTAGAACATGAAAGGGTTACATTTCTTTGATTAAAAAAAGCCTGAAGTTCTAGAGTGTATAGAATTTTAACAAGGCAACACACATCAATGGATTTTAAATCATAGAGAGAACTTAGCAGAATTTCTTACATTTGTTTGCATCTTTATTAACTTTTAAAATACATTTTAGAGTTGTGACTGATGTTCTTAGTTGCTGTCTCCTTATGTACACCAAAAGTATCGTTGCTACATTTATGTCTATTGTTGAGTCTACATGTCAATCACCTAGCAGTTAGTTATTTGTGTAGTTTGTTCCTATCTATTAATCCTAAATGAGTGAAGATAGTAATATATGGAGTATTAGTTTGATGGACATGCTACTTGTCACCTTGTTTCTTATGTTTATTAAAACAAAAAAATCTAAATAATTTTCTTTGCATGCCACATGATTTATTCACTTATCCATTTGTTCATAATCTACTGAAATATTACTGAGATATATACCAATATGGTTCTATATGCCATAGTTATCTTTTAAAAATCATTTTATTGTGTCCTTCCATAGCACGTATCATAATCTATACATCCATTAATTGTATCAAGCACCTTTGTACATATGTTACTATCATCATTTTCAAAACATTTCTTTCTACTTGACCCCTTAGTGTCAGCTCTGATCCTCCTTTATCCACCTTCCCTCCCTCATGAATCCTTGAAAATTTATAAATTATTATTATTATTTTTAATGTCTTACATTGAACTCTGTCTCCCTTCAACAACTTTTCTGTTGTCCATCCCCTTGGGAGGGGGCTATATGTTGATCATTGTGTTCAATTCCCAACTTCTTCCCTCCTAGTATCACTATCCTCCATATTGATTCTGAGGGTTTTATCCATCTTGGATTTCCTGTGTTGAGAGCAAATAAGTCTAAATCTTCAATAGGATATCAGAGATATAGCAAATTAGAATCTAGGAGAAGAAGAATATATTCACAGTCTTATAGCCATTGAATCAAAATAATCGTGTAGATCAGACGAGTTCAGATATAACCTAGATAAATTTTCATGCTATGGCACCCATCTGTTAAAAAATAAAACTCTAGCTCTCACTTAAAATGACTCTTTTAAGATGGAGGTCATCTAACTATATTTAAAATGAACATAAAATTTCCTTTTCATATGTTATAGTGGCAAATTTTATATTGCTTTACCTAAGGTTATGTTAGCCTCACCCATAAAAACCAAGTGATTTAGGTTTTCCTATAAGGGAAGTAAGCAGGGTGATCAGTGATGGGCAGCAAGGCCACCACAGCCAGAGCAGGTGTGTGCAGGGGAGCCCGGGACGCTTTGCAGTGTCCTCTCCCTGGGGTGGACATTCTCCCCAAGGAGGGCCTCCTCGTGGCATTTTTTCCTAACTTTTTATATTTGTCCATTGCAATTCTGGGGGAAATGTTTGAAAAGACCATGGGTTTTCTCTCTCGTTAAACCTACAGGTGATTTTCTGGTTGAAACTAGATTTGTAGGTGATCTTACCTTAACAAGAGGAGTCAGTGAAACAATGGGAGATACGCCCCATCACGGCTTCCCTGAAAAGTGAAAGGAGGTATTGCAGATATAAGCACACACAAAACATGCATTTGTCCATGGATACGGAGCCTAGCAGGGTCTTTCAGAATCGGGTTTTGATCCTGAAAGTTTCAAGGAAAGCACACCGCAGAGGAGCAGGATCTCGGGTGACCAGGCTGTCTGTGTTGCTCAGAATTGGGGCGGCAGCCTGTGCTGCCCCTAGCGGATATTATGGGTTACTGCCAGCACGGCACTCCTGGTTGACCTTTGAGGGTGAATCCAGCTGCCTCTGTTGTCCTGCAATCTTTGTTTCCAAAACAAAACAAAACAGAACCAAACCACAAAAAATGTCTAGCCAAACTTGTTTTGTTTGTTTGTTTGTTTTTATCACGTTGGTCACAAGGTTTTTCTTCAGGGGTGGCTCTGGATGGACTTGAACCTAATACATTTAGGTTAATAGCTGAGTATATTAATTGTTTGCTCAGCATTCTTTGCTTCACTGACTCTCAACTCATACAATTCATCTCATTGTCTGAGTGTGTACTAGGCCTTTGTGTCTTTGCTGCTAGTCAGCTGGGAGAATGTGTCACCTACTTTTCTGGATTCTATGATGGCTATCTGACTTCCTTCCATCCACTCTTCTCACAGGGAAGAATTCTCAAGCAGAGGAAGAGATTTCAAATGCATGGTAGCCAGTGATAAAATCTCTTGAATTAATGGAATTGAGCAGTAAGGAATTAGAGAAAGCTTTCCTTTAAAAAATGCTGAATCCTTTTTTCCTCTAACAGATGAGGGTGTGGATCATAAAGAGATACAATGTTTGCAAGCATCCACTGAAGTAGAGGGGCGGAGATTCTTGGCCTTATCAGTCTCTCCCTGATGTTTTAGGTTTCCCAAAGACAAAAGAAGTGCCAGACAGCTTTGTTTATCAAGAAGTTAGATGGGGGTGGGGGGTGGGGGGGAGAAACACAATAAGTATTCTTATTCAAACAGAATTTGAAAATAATAACAACACATTGACATAAAATATTTTTACTTCATTCTTAAACTACCATAGTTACTTCACAGTATTTCCACCATATGGCTTAATGGCTTCATGATTTTTGAAATTAGGTGGAATAATAATACCTGCATCTCTTACTCCTGCTGATTTTCATGCAGCAATTTTTTAACACTTTAATCACTATGGATCCATCTTTGCAAAGATGTAATGCTATTCACCAGAATGCTGTGCAAACTAATGCTAGAACTGTAAGCTTCTTCCAGTTACAGTGTGGGAAGCATGCACATAGATTTTAGTGAAATGATAATCGATGGTGATAAAAATGTGAGGTTAAAGCTCTCCTGTAAGGCTGCTGGGTTTGGGCATGACACAGCCACTAGTTGGATCTTGAATCAATGACTGAGGGAAGGCTATGCCTATGCTCACAGTTAGGAGACTTGTGGGTATAGCAGTTAAACTGCTAATTAAAAGTTGCTGGTTTGAACTCATCATGTGGTACTTCTGGCAAATGAGTGTGTTAACTGCCTCAGACTACAGCCAAAAATTCCTTATAGTTCTACCCTGTCTTATGAGTCTGTATGAGTAGAAATGGATATGATACTATCTGACAGCAACAGCAACCATGTTGTACACAGCAAATACTTTGTCTGGTTGTAACGCTGTGGTTTGCTGTTTCAGTTCTGTGTTTTCTTGCTTAATTTACTAGGCACTTAGTACAGATCTATGCTTTCTTGTCATCCACAAAACTTACCTTAAAAAAATGAAGAGCATAATATTCTCATTTTGGACACATTTTAGAACATACAGCTATATTCTTGTATAATTAATAGAAAGATGAATATTTGTTCTGCCCAAATCTGGCCAATAAAGTACTTGTCACTGTAAGCTACCTTTGAGTTGGTCCTAACTTATGATGACACCCTGCATGATATGAGCAGATTGCTGTGATCCATAGGGTTTTTATCAGCTACTAATTGAAAAGAGAGAGCCACAGAGTTTGTTCTTAACCTCTCTTAATGTGGAAGCTCTGCTGCACGCTATTCAGTGTAATTGTAGCACTCAAAGCTCCCCGTGAGAGAGAGATTGGTCCTGCTTGTTCATGGGACACATTTGCTGGGTGCCACACCAGGGTGTCCCACTTGAGATATGAGAATTCTGAGACCAAATCACCACTATACCCTAAAATATAGAAGCAATAGGCATGTCTAATATATTTGAATTTTTCATATTGTGCACAATGCTGGGGTGTGCCTGGAATTTATATTTTGAACTCAGAGTAATTCCTCCTTTTCTTCTTTTCTGGATAGTTTATTCCTTTAATCTCTATATCTATAATCTAGAGCTAATTGTATATAAAAGTGTAAGTATAAAAGTATGGCAATGAGGCTTCTAGTTAATGGGTTTGCCCTAAACAAAATGAGTTTTAACATGTCTCTGCCATCAGTGATGGTTTCAGACAATTTTTTTTCTCAGAAAGAAATCTGTCTTAGTCTCATTAGGGTGCCTTCTAAAACAAAAGCAAGCAAAACAAAACAAAAAAGGTCCAATCAGAACCTCAATGACTCCTCAGAGGACCTACTGGAGCAATTAAATTCAAGAATGAGAAGGCAAATTGCAAAGTGATATTGACTGTTTGAGGAACTCCAACAGGTATACTTGTTTGATTTTCTTGAAGAACACAAATCATAATGTGGTAGACATATAATCATTTGTCAATTTGAGGGTTAAGTGTATAGAGGTGGAGTCTAGTTTTTCAGTAGGATCATAGCCAATGAGTCTTCTGTGTGGGCATGGCCTTCTTTGGGAGAATTCTGGGAAATCTGGTACTTCCTTCTTGGAGGTTAGAAACTGTCTGCTCACACCCTGGGAGACATAGCAGCTGACAAAACACATGGACTCACCTGATGCAGCCTTGGGTTCTGGAGAAGCCATGCAGAGACCCTTGCCAGTGCTGAGATGTCTCCAGGGCCACTGGATTCCAAGACTTTCTACCAACTGGCTTGTGATTCTCTACAATTGCTATCACTGCATGTGTTTCATGAGTCTGAAGAGGATTTTGTACATTGCTGCTAGACATATGGGCTAATGTTAGATTTAGTGCTTGATTTACACTGGGCTGAGATGTTTTCTCAAAGCTCAACTGCTCTTGCATATAAATTTCTTTTTTTTAAAAAATCTCTTCCTTATGCATATATGTATGTCTATGAATTTGTTTCTCTAGTCTAGCCAGACTAACACATTATGGTGCCTTGGAAGTGGGGTACTGGAGAAACAGATCATAAAAATGGAGAGTAGAGCTTTGTTTGACTTTTAATTACTAGTATTGTTTCTTCCTTGACTAGCCAGAAGTCAGATATGGCCATGCAGTTTATTTGGTTGTTTTATGCAAAGAATATGGGAAACTAAAGTTCAGATTATTTTGTTTTGATGTTGTCTTTGGTTATTCTGGTATGAAATGGCAAAAACCAAGGTTATTAGTGCATTTTTTAGCTCAGGGGTCAAAATAGTCATTTGACTTTCTTAGAAACCATGATGCTTAAGGCAAATAGCTGACTAAAAGTAAAATGGTTGAAAGAAAGCATGGATCTGTTTTGATGCTCTAAAAGGCCTAATCCCATGTTTTTTGTATCAATAAAATAGTTTATATAAGGACTTAGTTAAGCTAAATAAGGGTTGAACTAGTCTGTTTTAAGAATTGAGTTTAGTAATCTGATTCTACTTTGATTCTACTTGTTTATACTAATTTCTTTGCTTATTTTTATTGCTATAATGGTTGAAAGAAATTATTTGGGCAAGTATGAAAATGGAGCTTCTAAGCCCACTTGCCTGGAAACATTCATTTGATCTTTAGATGTGTTTGGACATGAAGAAGACTCTGAAAAGATAAGCTCCACCCAGTACTTTGAAGTGCTCAGAATATTTGCATTCCAAGATATCTGCCTAAGAGCAAGATTTACTAATCAAAGGAAAAAAAGAAAGAAGTCTTTTGATTTGAAACCTGAACTCTAGTGGATTTTGTCAAAAGTTGGAAAAATCTGGAACTATGAAGAAAATTCTTCTCTGGGACTGAATGTTAAAGGGACTCTGTGAGCAGGCTGAAATGCTTGCTAGGTGAGCATCTGAATCCACTTTTTGAGTGGAAGTGGGAGAAATACAGGAATAAAGAGATGGTTTGAGTTTGGCCACTGACACCCACGGACCTTGATTATGAGGAACTAGAGGATGAGAATGGGTTGACTTGTCTGACCTAGCTCAAGGGGCTATAATTGTTAACAATTAGTGATGAGGCCATGTTCTAAGGAAAGGTGATTCATTGAACACCCTGGTGAGGCTAAGGCTGACATTGAGTTGACCAGAACCCGACCAAATAAACAAAAGATATTTGAGTCTGTGAACTTTTACATATTGCTGCATATTTTATAATGGCCTGTCTTGATTTGACTTTGCTTATGGATGCGGACTTACATGATTCCAACTGGAAGGAAGATTCTTCACATCATAGAATATGATTGTTTTCTCAGAACATTGGGTTGATGTAGGTAGGCAATATGGAAATTGGATACCCAAAACTGGGGGATAAAAGAATGAACTGGTTGGCTTACAAATAAATGTTCATAGGCGGGGGAATATATTCAAAGGATTTAGAGGTAGGGGTTATTCAACTGCAATTGTTAGGCATAGGATATATATTTTTGTTCACTTATAAAATGTTATATGCAATTGAAGGTATCACATATTGAATTGTATGCATTTTAGTTTGACGCTGTGAGGTACAGATCTGGTATTATTATTGCTCAAAAATTATATATGACTACAGAGTTATACCAGCATGTAAAATTGACATGGGGTGGTCTGTGGTAAATGTATATCCTTTGTCAATTTGAGGATAAGAGTTTGTGGGGGTGGAGTCTGGTCTGTCAATCAGATCATAGCCAATGAGGCTTCTTTGTGAGCATAACCTTCTCCTGAGAATTCTGGGAAATCTGGTATTTCCTCTTTGGAGAATGAGAGACACTCTGCTCACATCCTGGGAGACAGGACAAATGACAAGGTATATGGACCCACTCTGATGCAGTCTTGGTGCAGGAAAAGTCATGCAGATATCCCTGCAAGCTCTGAAATGATTCCAATGTTCCTTGGGATTCATTAGATCACAAGGATTTCTACCAACTGGCCTGTGATCTTCTACATTCATTGCATGTGACTTTGTAGATTGCTGCAAGACACATGGACTAATACCAGGCTTATGGACTTGATTTTAACTGAGCTGAGATATTTTCTCAATGCTCAATTGCTCTTGTATATAAATCTCTTTCATATACACATAAGTATGTCTGTGAATTTGTTTCTCTTGTCTAAAGACACAGAGGATAAGGACAGGGTTAATGTTTTGAAGAAATTTTAAGAAAATTGGAAACTGGAGATAAAGGCCAGGAAAGTTGCACTGAGAAATTTTCTCTATCATAACAATATACTTGCTCAATTCTGGAGATGTCAAGGGCTGTTCTAGGAGAATTATTTTGGGAAACTTCACTCCATCCATGATACAGCCCTGATTTTGCCTCTTCATGCTTCTTTTTTGTCCCTGAACTAAAAGAACAGTGACAAAGAATACAAATTGGATCTCTTGAGGATGTAAAAACTGCCATTTTGATTCCATGTAAATTTTAGTGTAGGATTTTTTAGGATATGTATAGATGTAAGCATATTGAGACATGTAGAGATACTATACCTTCAACTTTTGTTTCTGTTTAATAAAGTTTTGCTTCCTTTTGCTTTTGCTTTAATTTTATATAATTTACATGACTGAGCTGTTTAATTGTCCTAGCACACCTATTTTTATGAAGAATCTTAGCACCTTTTAATTTAAAGCATTCAAATTTTACAATCTGCAACCTGAATTGACTCATTATATACTCTAAAAT
This sequence comes from Nesogale talazaci, assembly GCA_004026705.1. NCBI lineage: Eukaryota > Metazoa > Chordata > Mammalia > Afrosoricida > Tenrecidae > Nesogale > Nesogale talazaci. The sequence continues at coordinate 15,501 of PVJH01027771.1, forward strand.
GCTATCCTTCTCAAATTAGAGATTACTTGTCCCTGTTTCTATTTGATTGCTGAGTACCTTAGCATTTTAAGAGTCTCCAGCTCTACCTAGGCAGCTACCTGCCCAGCTACCTGGGCAACTGTGATTATTAGCATTTTAAACACCTTTTCTCCACTGTAAGAGACCCAAACCATAAAGATATCATTCGGGAAGGCAGAGCACTGGTCTTCACAAAATAACCATCCCCTAATCCCTGGGACCTGAGAATATGTTGATTAATTCCAGAGATCCCCAGATTAAGGTAAGGTCATGAGGTTGAGAGAGTATTATGGATTGTTTGGACACGAACAGTGTGATTAGATTACTATCTAAAAAAAAGGAAATTACTGGAAATTACAGATTATGTGATGATAGCAACAGAAGCTAATGATGTGATTGATAGCTTTAGAAATGAAAGGGACCACAAACCAGCAAATGTGTCAAAACAAGTTGGAAAAGGCAAGGAAATGGATTATTCTGTAGAGCTTAAAGAAGAAATATAGCCATGGTTGGATAAGTTAGACAATTTGGATTTCTGACTTTAAGAATGCTAAGGTAATATATGTATAATATTAAAAGTCACCAAGTTTTGGTAATTTGTTATGGCAGCAATAGGAAACTATTGTGGGTATGAAATTTAGGATGCTATAGAAAGTTCAATCAGCCTTTTGAAATCAATATTGAAGTCATATTCTTGAATAATATGACCCTCCAAGCATCAAACTGATGACTACATAATCACACCTTCACTGTCCTCAGGTTTACCATAGGATCACACCGTATTTGTGTTCTAGGAAAGGTTTTTAAGTGAGATTATGATCTTTGCCTCCCAGAATCTTAGAGTCCCTAGCTGAACTCAGTTTTAAGCAGGGAAGATTGAAATGCTACCAGTCAATGACCAGGAGCCACTGAGACAGAAAGAGACAATGAGTGAGATCTACCAAAGCAGCTGGCCATTCGACCAGATACATAGTTCATCATCCTGTTACATCTCTTATGTACTTTGTGACACTTTGATTGTTTCTATTTTAGGTGTATATTCTGTGCACACATTAAACACCCCAAGCTATTTTGACTATTCATCCTGTCAATGATGGAAACATAAAATACACACAAAATGAATGTATATATCATTTTTAGTATTTGTGGAAGCATTTATCTCTCTATATGACCATCAAGAATCTACTCCTAAAATATTTTGTAAGCTCTTTAGCCTTTCTGAAGCTGGGAACTTTGCAAACATTTCTGCTTTTTGAAGTTCTGTCATTTTCCACTCTGGTTTTAGTAGTCATACTCTTCCTCACCAATTTAGTAAAACTGACTTTGCAAATTTTTTTTACAAAAGAAAGAAACAGCAGAACTTTGCTGAAACCTAAAGGTGCAATTCCAGATGTATAATATGAACTCTTAGGAGAAAAGTGAAATACGTTTCACATGGCTTTCAGGTTTTATGAATGATTGGCCTTCCTTTGTTTGGGGGTGGGGATTGTTGAACTATGAAATGATTCTTTACTCCTACTGTCTTCTGAAGGAACAAAATGAGTCTTCTCTTTTTTTTTCTCTCTCTTTTTTTTGGGGGGGCATCACTGCCCTCAGGTGGTGGGAGTAGGATGCACAGCCTTTGCTCTGTGGAGCTGGAATCGAACCTCCAACCCAGTGGGCTGCACTCCCGCGCACAACCACTACGCCACCTGGGTTCAGCCCTTTTCTCTCTCTTTTAAATTTTTAAAAAAATTTTTGGGGGCATCACTGCCCTCTAGTGGTTGTGGGAGATCCCCAGCCTTGCTCCTGGAGAGCTGCTGCTGGATTTGAACTGCCAAACCAGTGGGTTGGAGTCCCACACTCAACGACTACGCCACCGGGGCTCAGTCCCCTCTTTTTCTCTCTTACCTAAATTGAAATGTATGCCATACTCTGGGCCTTTATTAATAAGTAGCCTCTCTAAAGGTCACTCAGAGCATCACCCATTCTCACTGGATAGTTAATTGTATGGTAATGCCATGATAAACTTTTGGACCCCCATCTTCATCTGTGGGATATAATTGTTTTATAGACAGGATTGAAAAAAATGAACAATTCTCTATCTTTGTAATTTGGGATTAACTACAGTCAAACCAAGAAGACAGTTCTGTTTTCATGTTTTCTGCTTCCTTTATTTGAGGTTTTGCTTCACTGTTCCATGTACAAATGCTTTTGTTACTAATAAGATGGGATCAGAGTTTTCTAATTCAAATGTTGTCTCTGTGAAGGGGCTTCAAAAGTTCAAGGAAAATGGAATTAAAAGAGAACTTTTTTTTCTTCAAACAATTTGAACCATTTTCCACTATTTTCAAAAATAAAGTAGCTTAAATAATGTTCATTATCTTATTTAATCTTCAGCGAAACTTTTGGAAGTGGTGAAATACTCTCACTTTAGAGATGAAAACTCTGAGACTCAATAGAGAAACCTCCAGGATACATATCTTGAGACCAGTTCACCATATCTAACCTTTGCACTTCATGTATATTACTTTGTAATCTGTGCACTTTACCATGAAAAGAGCAATCTTTGAAAACAATGTCAGGATTATGATGACTACATCGAATGCATTTGGGAGTCTTCATCTCTCTCTATGTTCTGGAATAGGTTTAATAATACCAGTGGTGTCTCTTCTCTGAATGTTTGAGCCATATGAACCAGACTGGTGTTTCCTGTTGGGAGTTCCTTTATGACATCCTCAGTTTCTTCTGTGCAGAAGTTCTACTTTAGTTTATGTTAAAACTAACAATACTGGTTATGTGGGATAGGAGGTAGCTGTTGGCCAAAAGAATGAACAAATCAGCCTTACAAGTAATACAATCAGAATGTTCATTAGAAATGAGGATGCTAGACTTTAACTCACTTACTTTACACATAACGTCAGGGAAGACCACTTACTTGAAAATTATATCATGGTGAATTTATATGAAATAATGCTAGAATATGTGAGTGAAAATAAGGGAAGTTTCATTGAGAAAAAAAATGACTGAATACCCATATGATAAACTCAATGACCATGAAAATGACTCGGGTGTAGGCAACGCTTTCTTCTGTTACACATAAGGAATCTTGGGACTCAGAGTCAACATTTTGGGAACTAGTAGTAACAACTACATCCTAGATTAAATCAAAGGTGTGGAAGGAAAAGCCATGTGATTGATGGATGAATGGTTCTTGTAGGAATTTACCCAACCATGTTAGAACACAAATTAGGAATTTCAGGCAGTAAGGAAAAGAACAGTTGGGAGTGACCGTCTCTGTGGCACTTGCCTGCTCGCAAGAATTAGCTAAAGTTTGAGTACAAAGTGGCATGACTTGTTGAAAATTGATTTTGCATTGTATTAATTTTTCAAGCCATGCACCCAAGTGATAATGAATGTTTTCATACTTGGAACCAGGCATCAGAAGGTAATGTGATGCTTATGTCATAGCAAGTCCTTTGGAACAGGATCAAATCTGATCTGCTTTCATCTAGGGCAGTGATTTGCAACCTTCCTAATGCTGTGACCCTTTAATACAGTTCCTCATGTTGTGGTTGACCTCCGCCCACCCCAACCACACAATTATGTTTTGTTGCTACTTCATAAGTATCAGTTTGCTACTGTTATAAATCTGGCAACCCCTGTGAAAGGTTCATTCAACTCCCAAAGGGGTCTCGACCCCTGGTTGAAAACCATTGCTTTATTGCATAGTTTCCCAAAGTGGGTGCCCCGCCCCTTGGTGGTGTGTGGAATAGTCTAAGGACATTGTAAGAGCAGATACCTACACTTTATCCTGGATTCTGGGCTGGAGTACAAATGTTTTCATTGCTAGGGAGGTCATGAGGAATGTTTTTTTTAAGAGTACAGTAGACCATGTAAGTTTGGGAACCTCTGATCTATGGGGTATTATCTTGTTAAGAGAAAGTGAGATAGAAAAAATATATATATTTATATCCAGATTTCCATGTGATGCCTGGATACTCAGGAGAGATTTCTTAATACTGGGTCTGCCATGTTCACACTTGATTTACTTTACTTAGTGAACATGAATAAATATATAAGGAATATAAGACATCAACATAAGATGTTTGCACATGATATGGGACTCTGAGGAGAGCAGAGTTGCTTACATGCTCTTTAGGGGTTTCATGGGAGTCAATGTGGAAGTGGAGGCTACCGCTGCTGTTCAGGACTTATTATTCATAACTTTCTCTTCAAAGACAGTTTTCATCCTAATATTTCCTATGCTTATGTAGAAGTATAGTAAGCAGAGGAAGGAAGAGAACCCGTGATTCACAACTAAAATAATGGGTTCTTCTCTTAGTTCTAACAACCTGGCATTCTGTGATGCTTACCCTACCAGCAAAATCACTGAAGACAAATGGAGTGCATAAGCAAATGTGGTGATGGAAGCAGATGGTTCCCGCCTATCAAATGAAGTTAAACAAGTGGCCATCTAGCAGAGTAGCAATATGCCATATGGAAGAAGCACATGAGCCTGTGTGGTCATAAATTGTCGATGGGACCAGTAACAGGCATCACAAAACCCAAAACCAGTCAGCTGGCCAACCAAGCAACCAACCAACCAATCAAATAAATAAGCAAACAAACAAACCATATTATTGAGAATGAGAAAAATTAGACCAGAGCTCTGAAACCCATCTGTAGACAATAGAACCACTCCTTACAGAAGGTTCACAAGGAAGAGATGAGTCAACCAGGGTGGAATAAAGCACCAGTGAAACACACAATATTCCTCTGCTTCTTTAAGGCTTCCTCACCTCCCCCCACCTCCCCCCCACTATTATTGCCTCTGTACTGCCTTTCAGTGCAGGCTAGACCAGAGCATATGCACAGGTGCAGATAAGAGATAAGAGCTTAGGACACACAGAATCCAGGAATGGGAATGGGACAAGCTATACCAGAAGGGTAGGGAAAAAGTGGGGAGCAGTGAGGAGGAAGGGGAAACTCCCATTCAGGGGGACAAACACCAGAACCATGGTGAGGGTAAGGGAGACAGCAATCAGAAAATGATATGAAAATAATAATAATTTATAATTTCTCAAAGGGTTATGAGGGGTTGGGGGAGGAAAAAAGAGGGGTTAATACCAAAGGCTCAAAAGAAAGTAAATGTTTAGAAAATATACATGTACAAAAATATACATGTACAAAAATATACATGTACAAAAAGACTTGATACAACTGATGTATGGATTATTATAAGAACCATAAGAGCCCCCAGCAAAGTGATCTTTTAATAAAACTCACTAAATAAAAATGATAAAAACTTGTGTTCTTTTTCACTTCATCATATTAGTCCTGGTGGTATTTTGCTTTCCCTCAGAAATAAATCACTGCTAAGTGACTCTTGGTAAAGCACATTTATCACACCACAGAGATTTCAGCCTATTTAAAGAGCTTTAAGGTATAGCTGGTCATGTCCTGCCCTAGCAACTCTGGACTTGACACATTATATCTCTCTCTGCTCTCTGTGTTCTCCTTCATCCTTCAGAGCAGAAGAGCGAGCGTGGCCATTTAAATACTCAGAAATAAATGCATAAAACAATACGGTGTCAGGGTGAAGAAAAGCTTTTTTTTTTTTCATTTGACTGAGTAAGAATACTGATAAAAGGAAGCAGATGAATTGGGGGAGAGTTAAGAATAATGATTAAATGGCCACATACTTTTATCTTTCATGAATTTTTTGAATGGGATTTACTTTCATTATTAAAAGTTCATGGAAAACAATAGATGTTTTGGTACATTCAGCATGCCAACCATTTAAATGGAATACAATTGTAATTCATATTTTCACTTTATTCCATCATATAACATGCCAACCATGAGGAACTGCACTGATTTCATAACTTCTCATTGACCCTAACTTGTGGATTGTAGTTTGTTCAAGAATACTGTGGTGGCTTTCAGGTCTGGTCAAATTGGCTTAGGGCATTCCCTGGGTATATTTTGGGCACATATGTCCATTGTGAATAAGACTGCAGCCATTTTGACTTTGAGTCAGTCATACTGAGTGTTTCATATATTATGTTTGTGGTGATCATGTACTTATGTTAACTTCATGATTGAGATGTCAAGCCTTGGATCATGATGGATTGTGTTGTCATGCCTTGTATAACTATGCTTTGAGGCTCCTCCATAGCCTGCTTTACTACACTACCACACACCTGGCCTCTGATACTCCTTGATATCTCATCTTCCTGCATTCATCATCATTGCCTGTACCTGCGAGTCTTATAAGAGATTTATAGACTCATGCTAGATTTAAAGACTTGATTTTGATTGGGTGGGATATATTCTTGATTTCCAATTACTCCTTAATATAAATATAAAGTTCTTTCTTACACATTCATGAGTGTCCCTGGATTTATTTGTACAGTTGACATGGTCTAACATACCATGTGTGGGACATGATGTTTTCCTATACCAGTCCCACATCCCCACACCTCACCCCCATTGTTGAAAAAACTATTTTCAAGGTACAATCTTGTTATGTGTCTACTGATAGTTTATGTAAGTCCAGGAAGACTAAGAAAAAAATCCAGGGAAATACATATGTATATAAGAAATAACTTTATATATAAGATCAATTGAAGATTGATGAAACCTCCCAACCCACTCCAGATCAAGTCCAGAAGACTGATATTATCCCATAGATCTGACACCAATTTATAAAGTCCTCTTCAGATTCATTAAACACATATAATCACGCCAAAGATCTCAGACCGGTGGGTTGGAAGTGTTGTAGATCCAGTGGCTTTGTAAGCACCTCAGTGCTGGTAGAGGTTTCTCCATGATTCCTTCACCTCACAGAGCAATGGCTGCATAATGATAGCTTCAAGTGGCTTCTTGTCTGGAATGTCTCACAGGGGAGTGAGTCTGCATCATACCTCAATTGAGCTATTTATCTCCATAGCGCCTTCAAATGCAGTCATCACACTATGACCTAATTAACAGACTAAACTTCACCTTTACACTCTTACTCCTCTAATATTGACAGCAGAATATATAACTAACACATAGTTCCCTGGGGATTATGACACAGCTTACTTCAAAGCTATCTCAGCTTTTCTTAATCATTTGAAATATCAAATACCTTGCTTATTCATTTTATGCATGTTTTCTTATTGAGGAAATTATTCAACCTAAAATGAGCACTAGAGCTTACTTTTATTGGTCTTATTATTAAAGTAGAGCCAATTCTCAGATTAAGAGCTAATTTCATTCTAATATGAACAAACAAAAACCAAACAAAGCAATAGATATTAAAATTACAGAAAAATATAGAAACCAGGTCATATCCCTCATAGGGGGATCTGATGGCAACATTTGATTGTTTATATTGGGGTGGCCTCAGAGGTGTTATTTCAGTGAGGTCATGCCCTGGGAGCTATTATAAGCTTTTCCTTTTTAGGTAGATGAAACCCAGGATTGATGAACCTATAGGGACAGCAAGGAGAATGAGTTTCAGGGGAAGGAGGGTACAGTGGTGATGGTCGGGTAAAAGGGAGATGGTGTCAAGGAGTCCATGTAGAAAAGGAATATTTGTAAACTGATTGTGGTAGCAATTGCACATTCTATTGACATGATTGAAATATGAAATGATATGGTTTATGTATTAAATGCCAACTAATAAAGATTATGTCATGGCTTGAAACACAAAAGAAACAAATAAAAGGACTAATTTAAATATTAAACCTGTCTTTAAATCAAATTTTTACTCAAAGTAGAATAGATAGGTATGGCTAGTATCTAGTAAGTAACATGTTTTTCAGTATATGGTATACGCAAAACATTAAAGGCACACTTACAGATAATAAAACATCTTTAACAAAAATACAATAATACTGTTTTGATGGACATCACAAAATATGGTGAAACTTTGTGTTTCCATTGAATCTTACTAGAATAGATTTTATAGAAGCTGGTTTGTAATAATGTATAGGTGTGTTTACACCAGATGTGGGTAACCAGTGAACTTCCTGTAGTCCTCAGGAATGTTTATCCCTCAGTTTTTAAGAATGGCTGAACTTGGGAACATTCTGTTGGATCTTCGAAACTTATATTTTTACTGTGTTTAATTTTTTAAAAGCTTGCCCTCTCTTCCCATCAATTAGCATTTATCTTTCACACTTATTGGACAAGATTAATTTCACATTGCTTCTTGTAGGTCATTTCTTTGTAGAACACATTTCAAATTTTTTCCTCTTAGTTCCTCTGCAACAAGGTTTTTCTAGGTGTGTTAAGTATACAGGTACATATGTAAATATATTTATATATGATGGTGGGGAAATAGATCTATGCACACATATTTTAGGCTTAGTATTATGGTAGCAGATGAACATTGGGTCTCCACTCAAGTACTCTCTCAATACAAGGACACTTTGTTCTATTAAACTAACTTTCTGTGATGCTCACTTTCCCAAATGGATTGCTGAAGACAAAATGTGTGCATAAGTAAATGTGATGAAGAAAGCTCATGGTCCTTGGCTGTCAAAAGATATAGCATCTAGGTTCTTAAAGATAAACAAATGATCATCTGGCTGAGAAGTAGCAAATCCCACTTGGAAGAGGCACAGCAGCCTGTGTGATCATGAGGTGTTTGTGGGATCAGATATCAGGCATCAAAGAACAACAACAAAAAATTATGTCATAGAGAATAAGTGTGTGTGTGTGTGTGTGTGTGTGTGTGTGTGTAGTGGAGACCAACAGCCCATCTGTAGGCAACTGGACATCCCCTTAAAGAAAGAAGGGTTGTGGGGAGAAGTCAGGGGTGCAGTGTAGCAATGATGAAAGCATAAAGCTTTGCTCTACTTCTTTAGTGCTTCTTCCCTTCACTATCATAAACCCAAATCTACTTTACAAACCCAGCTAGACCGGAGGAGAAGAGGTGGAAACACAGGGAATCCAGGACAAATGAAACCGTCAGGACCAATATTGAGAGTGGCAATACTGGGAGGGTGGAGAGAAAGTGGGGGAGAAAGAGGAACTGATCACAGGGATCTATTGTAGCCCCCTTCCTGGGGGACAGAAAAGTGGATGAAGGGGGACATCAGGAGATCTTACAAAATAGTAATACATTTATAAATTATCAAGGGTTCATGAGAAAGGGGCGGTGGGGAGGGAGGGGGAAAATGAGGAGCTGATAACAAGGGCTCAAGTAAAAGGAAAATGTTTTGAAAACGATGATGACAACAAATGTACAAAAGTGCTTGAAACAATGGACGTTTGTATGGATTGTGATAAGAGTTATACAAGCCCCCAATAAAATGATGTTTGAAAAAAAGCATACATGAACATTTTAAAATATCAACATATTGGGATTTTAAGAAAAATAATTGTGGTAAAGTATTTATAAAACTATTGTCATTTTAGAAATATCTGTTTCAAAACACTTTCATAACTAGAAATTGAAGCACAGAGACCACCGACTTAACATTTTCTCTTTTTCTTCTTCTTTCCCTAGTCTACTTTCTGCCTCTAAAATCATGTATATGATAACTCTCTTATAATTTCTTATCAATTTATTTTGTCTTAAAGAAATATGTATTGAGCTGAGCCCCGGTGGCGTATTAGTTGAGTGCGAGACTGTGGCCCACTGGCTTGGCAGTTCAAATCCAGCAGCAGCTTTCCAGGAGTAAGGCTGGGCCTCCCACTCCCACCAGAGGGCAGTGATGTCCCCCCCAAAAAAGAAATATGGATCACAAAAAAAGAAAAAGAAATATGTATTACTTGAAACAGTATAGATCAGTTTAGTTAATACAGTTTATTAATAGTAATATGAATGATTCATATTTACACTCTGTCATTTTCAAAAATGATAGTTTTTTAAAATCTATTAAAAAATAGATATGATTATTTCTCCCTCCATCCTTTTCTATGCTGAGTTACTCCAATCACATGTTCTTATTTTGCTTAAGTAACATTAAATATGGTTTCTAGTATTACATGCCTGTCTGATTCTGCAAAGAAAGATAATTTTATGTGGAAAAAATGTCAGCACCTTTGCTTGGGGTTAGAATGAAACAACATCAACCATCAGACAGGCTTTTTCTTTCATATGTTATTGATATATGTATACTAGAAAATTTCTCTGACAGAAATGTTAAATAAAGTCTTACTCAATGATCAGTTTTACTCTAGGACCAGAGTTCCCATGTGACTCACCCCACAATTCTTAGAAAGGGAAAAATTTAACAGAGAACACAACAAACAATCCACTTAATCATCTTCTGTGGAATCCTTTAAAGGTGCCAGATATCCTGAAAAATGAAATCAGGATAATTTGTTTCTAGATATTTGTGGTTGCCCAGGGAAAAGGAAGGTTCTACTCATGACAAATTGATTTGATTCTTAAGAGTCCAAATATGACAATAAGAAAATATATAATAGAGATGTCTGTGGGCCCAGCGCCAATCCCAACTACGTGGAAAGCATTCCTTCCTCACAGCAGAATTCATTTCAGAGGACAGCAACTGAAGACACAGCTCAAGGAGAGGGACATGTCTGATCATAGCACACTGGAGCAAATGAAGGGGAAGAAAGAGACAAAGGAACACATCCTTGCCCACTAAGCCCTGAGGTTGATAGTCCCACTCAGAGCAGTCAATACACAGAGAGGACATTAGGGCTGGCCCCACTAGGAGACACGATGTCCCTCATAGTGCTATGGGGGACAGCTCTGGAGACACAGTGTAAGAATTCCACTTTATCTGACCCCACTACACTGAGGTGAAACACTCAGTTGTGTAACAAAACAGCAAGGGGAAGAGAGCAAGGAAAGACCAAGAGAATCCCCAAAAGAGACTTTGGGGCTAGGGCATGGCACCCCATCAGACTTGACCAGAAAACACCCCTAGAGGTCAACCAGCAAACCTTGAACTCTTTACAGGCTTCTCTTCTCTATTTTTCTGCTTTGGTATGAGTTCCTTTCTCCCTACATTTCTTCTTTTTGTCCTTAGTTTTATTGTAGTTGTTCTCTTTTCATTTGTTTGCTCTGGCTTGTTCTTTGTGCATATTATTATCTCTGCAGGTCTACCTAGATAAGATAGATGAGATAAACAATCTGAAGGAGAAAACAATGGAACCAATGGTTCCAGGAGTACATGGGAAAGGGGGAGGAGGGGGAAGGAAGTGGGGGGTAACAAACTCAGGGACAAGGGAACAACAAAGTGATACAAAATCAGTGGTGAGAAGGATGTAGGCGGTCTGATAGTCAATGTAACCGAGAGGAATTATTAAAACCCAAATGATAGCTGAACATGATAGTTAGATCAGAGCAAAGTAAAAGGAGATAAAGGAAAGAACTAGGAGGCAACGGGCATATATAGATGCCTAAATATAGGCATGTACATATGTAAGTGTATTTATATACGATGATGGAGAAATTGATCTATGTGCATATATTTATGTTTAATATAAAGGTGGCCGATGGACATTGGTCTTTACTCAAGTATTCCCTCACTGCAAAAATTCTTTGTTCTATTAACCTGGCATTCCATGATGCTCACCTTCATGACACGATCCCTTAAGACAAAGCAGATTCATTAGTAAATGTGGGGAAGAAAGCTGATGATGCCTTGCTATATAAAGATATAGCATCTAGGGTCTTAAAATCTTGAAAATAAACACGTGATTATCTAACTGAGCAGCAAACAAAGCCTTACTTGGAAGAAGCACACCAGTCTGTGTGTTCACAGGTGTCTAAGGGATCAGGTATCAGGCATCAAAGAACAAAAAATATCATATCATTTTGAATGAAGGGGTGTGTGGAGTAGAGACCTAAAGCCCATTTGCACGCAACTGGAAATCCCCTTACAGAAGAGTCGTGGGGAGGAGACAAGCCAGTCAGGGTTCATTATAATACCAATGAAATGTACAACATTCCTCTATTTCTTTAATGCTTCCTCTCCTCCCACTATCATGATCCTAATTCTACCTTATAAATCTGGCTAGACAGATAACAGCTGGAAACTCTAAGGATCCAGGATAGATAACATCTTCAGGACCAGTAATGAGAGTAACGATACCAGGAGGATGAGGGGAAGGTCAGGGAGAAAGGGGGAACTGATCACAATGGTGCATATATAACTCCTTTCATGGGGGACAGACAACAGAAAATTGGGTGAAGGTAGACATTGGATAATATAAAACATGGAAATTAAAAAAAATAAATTATAAGAGGTTTGTGATGGGGAAAGGAGGGAAAAATGAGGAACTGATACCAAAGGCTTAATTAGAAAGCAAATGTTTTGAGAATGATAATGGCAACAAATGTACAAATGTGCATGACAATGGGTGGATGGATTGTGATAAGAGTTGTATGAACCCCCAATAGATTTTTTAAAAAGTCTCCCGTCATCTATCTACTCTGTTCACATAACTTTTCAAAATGTGTGAAGTGTTGCATTCCCTTAAACTTGGGCCTCTTACCAGTCATTTTATTGCATTATTTTTCTTCTGAAAGATTTGTTTACACTTATGGTCTCCACTCTGCACTCCCCTCCCCGTCAGTCACATTGATATGATTTTTTTTT
>PVJH01027772.1:0-28212 GCA_004026705.1 Nesogale talazaci
ACTGACCTAGTCAAACTGATCTCAAATATTGCTTCCTTTGAATGTTATTTCTGTTTTGGCCAATCAACTACACATTATGGCAAAAGGTAGAAGCTGCTTCAACTATGTTTCTCATCCAGTCCTCCAGGGTCCAGTCCTGCTTTTTTATACTTATAATCCAACTTTCCTGACAAGTCTTAAATGATTACATGCCTTTTCACTAATTAAAAAGCTCTGATACAAAGTATATCCTCTGATATTAAATAAATTAAGTGATAAATAGTTGAACTGTGTTATTTTTAATTTTTCAAATGGGCTGTAGAATTTAAGTATTTTGACTACTATTCTGTTGAGACTATGTAACTTTATCTAGGAAAATATATAGTAGGACTGGATTAAAAGTAAAATTCAAAATTAAGTTAGTCAAAATATAGAATTTCCTGTTATTAAAAATAAACCTTCTGAAGATGTAATATTGCCTGTTATCAGGGATGCTATAGGACTAATTTCACTGAACCTAAAACCCAAATTTGGTTTAGTTTTAAAACAACAAAATGATAATGAAAACAAAACAAAAAAAAAACCCTAAACAGCAAAATCAGAGATTGGAACAATAAAATCCAGGTTAACCTTGGGATATCATGTTACTACCAGTAAGTAAAAATAATATTAAAGATGTACAGAGTAGTGTTAATACGTAAGAAGGTCACAATGTAAGAATTTCCATGAAACAAATACTGGCAATTTGACCTGTATAAATTCAAAAAAGTAATCACCAGCAATTATATCAAATGAATTCCAAGAAAGAGTCTAAATTCAAGAAAATCCAAGAAAAGAGTCTAAATGACAACACTCATAAAGGATAGCTGTCTTGAAACATGATAGTTATAAATTTTAAAGATCTTAAATTAAAACGTAATAAAATATTCAATAATACATTAAAACGTTTATATTTGCTTGAGTTGAAAATATATAAGATATATAGGAATTATGAGAACATCACGAGGATAGTAAGAATTCTCTAGTGAAGAAAACATAGTGATCTATAGACTTCAAGAGATTCTGGAAAATTTCCTAATCTTTAATTCCTTTTTTCTATGGGCTTCTTGAACCTGTTTATGTGCATATAAGTAAATGTGCACATGTGTGTGCATCTAAATAGGCATATGTTGTATATGTGTATGATTAAAAATCTATAATTCTACTTTTTCAGTAACTTCATGAGTCCTTTATATATGTAGGTGTACAGAGATACTGACATATGCTATTGAAAAAATGAAAAAACTATCAAGCCTCCACTTGCAATATTGAAACATTCTATAGAAAACATATTGAATGATACAAGAAGCATCAAAAGAAAATGGAATGAATACAAAAAACTGGTCAACATTTCATCATTTCAGAAGGTAGCATATGAATATAAACCAATATAACTATGTTGCTGACATAGTTAGGTCAAACTTCACTGAAAACATTAGCCAAAAGCAAGGATCCAATAGTTAGTGGAATACAAATGGAAACGTTTCAGCAAGCTTATGCAGTGCTGGAAGCATTCACTCACATAAGCCAGGAAAATTGAAAGATAGCTACTTGGGTAACAGAATGAAAGAGATCTATATTTATTCCCATTCCACAGAAAGAGGACTCAACATTATGGTCAAATTACAGAAGAATATCATTGGAATCACATATAAGAAAGAATTTTGTTAAAGATTGTCCAATAATTATTGTAGTGATACATTGACCTGGAGCTTCAGAGAATCAAATTGGATTCAGAAGAGAACATAGGACAAGGAATATTACTGCTGATGTTTGATGGACCTTTGGTGAAAACAAAGAATACCAGAGATGTTTAATTGCCTTGGGTTGTTTAGGGGGAAACATTTGACCATGTGTAGCATAGAAAACTATGGATAGTCTTGAGAAAAAGCAGAATTCTCCAGTGCTTCATAGTGCTCATTTGGAACTTGTGCATGGATCAAAAAGGCAGTTGCGCAAGCAGAATAAAGAAGCACTACAGGAGTGTTGAGCAGTCCTGTGTGGAGCAATTCAGGTGATCCAACCAGAGGCAGCAAACAGCAAGGCAGGTCGCCAGTAGTCAGCCAGATGACAGGGTCTGACAATCCCCAGCTTGCGATGTGTATCTGAGTAGCGTGGTGAAGAAGGGCTTGAAGGAACTGCAAATTACAGCAGCACATTCCAAGGGTAAGGTGTGCCAAAGGTATGCAAATTGAGATAGAGAACATTGGTCCACTCGTCAAAGAGCAAGAGACAAGATGGTTGAGGTTCCCAGAGCCATTTATCTTTCCGCCCTTCAATTAATCCCACATGTTTTCATTGGCCATGTTGGTATAATGAACCTATACAACACAGTATCTGCTCAAGTGTACATCCTCTTGTCTAGCTGGATTTGAAAGGTAGAATTAGAACCATGATAGTGGTGGGGAGGAAGCATTTAAGAACTAGAGGCAAGTTGTATGTTATATTGTTCCTATGCTGCACGCTGACTGGCTCACCTCCTCTACCGACCCTTCCGTGAGAGGATACCCAGTTGCCAACAGATGGGCTTTGGGACCTCCCTCCACCCTACCCCTCATTCACAATGATATGATTATTTTTTCTTTGATGTCTGATACCTGATCTCTTTAACACCTCATGATCACACAGGCTGGTGTGCTTCTTCCATGTGGGCTTCCATGTGTGCTTCTGATCTAGATGGCCACTTATTCGCCTTCAAGCTTTTAAGACCCCAGATGTTATATATTTTGATAGCCAGCACCATCAGCTTTCTTCACCATTTTTCCATATGTACACATTTTCCTTCAGCAATTGTGATAATTCAAATGCTAGCTTATGTCTGAAGGGGTTCCAGGCCCTACCCCAAAGCCTATTTTTGATACTCCTTCAGGATTTCCGTGTTCTGTTCCCTTTGCTGTTCGTTTGCATGTCCTTGGTATTTTGCCTCAGTGTGGAGGGGTCAGGATGGGTACAACTCTCACACTGTGTCTCCAGTATTGTCCCTTGTAGGGCTATTAGTCAGTGAGGAATGTTGTGTTTCACAGTGTGGTTGGCTATATGGTCTTCTCTGTGGATTGGCTACTCTGAGCAGGGATATTGCCCTTGAGGCTTTGTGGGCCAGGATGTGCTCCACTTACTCTAACCTTCCCTTATGTTTGCTCCCATATGCTCTTATCACCTGTGCCCCTCTCCCTGAGCTGTTTCAGGGCTGTCCTCTGAACTACATTGTTCTGCAGGGCAGGGTGGCTGTCCCCATTGTTGGGATTGAGGCCGGCCCCTCAGAACTCTCTATTGGTTCCCTGCTTCATGCCAGTATGTTTCATTCACATCATCACACTTGTTCACACGCTATATTGAGGGAATACTCAAAGAAGCTGGATTGTATAAAGTGGAATGGGCATGTGGAGTGGATGAAGGCAGATAAATTAAATCACATTGAGATATGTGAGTCACACAATCTTACTTGCTGAAAGTGAAGATTTGAATTGCTTGCTAAAGAAGACTAAGGACTATAACATTTGGCAGTACAATTCAATGTAAAGAAGACTAGAATATTCACCATGGATTACAACTACATGTAAACAAGATCAAAATCTTCACAATATTACCAATAATTAATATCATGATACATGGAAAAGATCAAACAAGTTGTCATTCCACCATATCAGTACATAGCATATGAGCAAGAATTAATAGTGCTGAAAAAAGAGATTTGAGCTGCACTGAAAGCATCCGCAAAAAACAAGGCTCCAGGAATTGATGAAGTATCAATTAAAATGTTTCAGCACACTTAAGAAGCCCTGGAAGAAATCAGTCACCTACATCAAGAAATTTGGAAGATAACAATTTGTCCAATTGACTGAACAAGATACATATTTTTGCCCATTTAAAAGAAAGAAGACCCAACAAAATGTTCAAAACTACAGAATAGTATCCTTTATATCATGAGCAATTACATGCTTGTTAAGGATAATCCGACCATGGTTACAACAGTACTTTAACAGCGAACTGCCAGAAGTTCAGGCAAGATTCAGAAAAGGATATGGAACGTAGGTTATCGTTACTGATGTCAGATGGTCTTGGCTCAAAGCAGGGCATACAAGAACGATGTCTACTTGCGTTTGATTAACTACTGCAATGCATTTGACTCCATGGACCATAATAAATTGTGGATAACCTTGAGAAAAAAATGGGAACTCCAGAATACTTAATTGTGTTTGTGAGAAACAGTTAATGAATCAAGAGACAGTTGTGCAAATAAGGTAAGGAAAGAATGCAAAGTTTAAAATCAGGAAGGTGTGCATCAGGGTTATATTCTCTAAGTGGTTGTTTAATCTGTATACAGAGCAATTCATTTGGAGAAGCTGGATTATATGAAGAAGAAGGGTCCGTCAGGATTTGGGGGAAAACTACTAACAGCTGCTTTATCCAGAAGACACAAACTGAGAAGGAATTAAAGCACTTGCTGATGAAGATCAAGAATGGTAGCCATCAGTATGAATTACAACTTACCATAAAGAAGACCCAAATCTTTACATATGTGTCTAATTGTAGTAACATCATGAAACTTGGAGAAAAGTTTAAAGTTGTCAAGGATTTTTCTTTCTTGGATTCATAATCAATGCTCATGGAGGCAGCAGTCAAGTGATCAAATGAAATGTGTCAATAGCACATATTCAGCATACATCTTTTTAAAGAATTGAAGATCAAGGATGTTACTTTGACGACAAAGGTGCTCCTGGCCAAAGCCATGTTATTCTCCATTCAGCCATATATGTGTGTGTGACAGTTGGACATTAAATAGGGAAGACCGTAGAAGAAGCAATGCACTTGAATTTTGGTATAGAGCAAGAATATTGAAAGTGTCATGGACTGCTAAATGGACAAACTGATCTGTTTTGGAAGAAGTAATGTCAGGTATTCTTCAGAGCTTAGCATGGCAAGAATTCATCTTATATACTTTGGACATATTGTCAATAAAGACCAGTCCTTGGAGATGAACTTTATGTATGGTAAAATAAAAGAGCAGCAAAAAAAAAAAAGATGACCCTCAAAGAGATAAATTAACACAGAAGCTGCATCAATGGACTCAACCATAGGGGTAATTGTGAGAATGGCAAAGAACTGTATAGTGTTGTGTAAAGGATCACTACGTCTTGAAGCAGACTCAATGGCACCTAACAATAAAAACAAATCAGGATCATGGGCACTTCCCAATGTAGTAACTATCTTCTTTGTCTGTTCATCTAGAAATATAAGGCACCCATAGTAGCAGGTTTCAAAGACAAGAAGCAAAACTGTTTCAAGTGAGGCATTAAGAGTTATAGTAAGTGTTGCCTCCCCTATTCCTACCACTTCATTCCTGGATTCTGATGATGGAGACACAAATAACATCCTTTATTGTGTTCTAAATTCTAAAGAACATTACTTCAAAATACTGACTGTGTCTGCAAAATACTGACACTTAACCAACACCTAATTGTGTGTTTGGAATGGCATTCCATTGTTCTGTTAAGCCACCTATTCCAGGGTGATCGGGAACCTGATAAGACCAATGAATTCCAGGAACCTTGGTTATTGTTAAAGGTATTTTCTGTGAAGTGAGTTCCTTGAACTAAGGAGAGGTGCCATGGAACTCTAGGCTGGTGGATAAGGCATTATATATACATCCATGGATGGTAAATTTTGGCAGTAGCATTCCCTATAAGGAAGGCAAATCCTTTAGATAATACATATATATAGTGTAGTAAGAACAACATGCTGTCCATTCCATGATGGGAATATTACGATATCATAAGATTCTCATCAGGTTGCTGGTTAATTTGCCATTGGAATAGACTCATGTAACATGCTCAAAGTTGGTTTCTGCTGCTGACAGAATGGGAACTCAGTAGTGACAATGGCAAAGTCTACTTCTGCAGAGATCCCATGTCACTTGAAATATTGTTACCATTGGAATTATATTCATGAGTTCTTTGAGGCAATGATATGGATAACTATGGAAAAATTATAACTGATTTCCACAGAATATTGTACATTTAATTTTTAACATCCTCCTTACCACACCTAACTTTTTGGTGAACATTTACATGAAACACACATATCTTTTGGTATGTATGTATGTATGATCATTTCAGAGAGATCTTGCCATATACTACTTCCCATACCTCCTTAACACCACTTTTTTTCCGTTATTCTTCTTCCAAGTGTCTGACCATCTAGCCAAACATATGATCACCATTCATGAATCAGTGTACAGTCACACAAATCGAAGACTTAACCTTCCAAGAAATGTGAACTGCCAGATTTTCTGTTTGACATTTGGCCCATTAAGAGGATTTTCCTTTAATACTTTCAGTCAGGGAGCTCTCATGAATGCATGAAGTATTGTTGCCGTCTACTTGTAAATGGTATCTGCATATCATGCAGAGCCATGGGTAAACCAAACGTGACTTTTCTCTTCCACAGCAAACTGATCAAAAGGGATGACCCATAAGGGTGTTCCTTCTTCTAGTACAGATGAGAAGGATGATGCGAAAGGAGTGGAGACCTTGGGCATTTGAGCCACTTCTTCATGTAACTTACAAGTTCCTTCAGGTCATGCTTGAACTTGGTCTCACACACACCATATCCATTTCATGACAGCGTGAATCTGTGCATATTCAACTTTGTAACTCTGAGTCAGACAACAACTAGTTCTTGATGGGCTTCTCTGGCATCATCATGGTCCATGATAGAGCATTCGATCTCAGCTAAGGTCAGATCTCTTTCTCAAAAGGGCAGTAGTTATCTTCAAGGAGTAGTAGGACTTCACCCTTACCACCCAATATCTGCACTGTAATTCACCAATAGGGGCATTCTGAGCTGCATGTCTACCTGCCAATGACCCTTGAAGCACCACTGCATCAGGTAGAGTAGTGGTGGGAAGACTGCAACTCACAAGCCATATGCAGCTCTTTCAGTGTGAACATGCAGCTATGAAGTAACATTGAAAACATTTGAAGGTTATTAATTCAGATCAAGGTGATTCCATTTGTTTGGAAAAACATATTTAAGACTCTTGATTGGTTTTACAGTTGTCAGAACGAATAGGATTGGCTCTTCAGTCTCAAAAATTTGTCAACACCTGACCTAGGACATATGGTCTAAGTGACACCACAACTTGCTTGCAGCCTAAACCTGTTGAATAATTTTTGAGACCCTATTTAAAGGTAGCAGAACATCACATCCAAATGAAAAATATAATACCTCCCAAAGTCAAAGTGATCTCCTATGCATTGTCTGTTGTTTAATTTTGGGAGGAGCTAGATACAATAATTTATTCTTCACTTTAATCGAACTATCTAATCATGCCCCAAATCACTAGACAACTAGAAATTCACTGCAGTGGAAGGTACTTGAATTTGGGGAGTTAATTTCTCACCCCCTAAATCACAGATATTTTACTAATTAGTTCATCCAGAGTGGTTGACACTTATTTCCTTACCAAGTTGAGGCAACACGTTGTCATCAATACAATGGATTAGTGAGACATCTTGTGGGAGGAAAAGCCAATCAAGTTCTCTGCAAACAAAATTATGAGAGACTGATGAACAGTTTGCATAATTCTCATACAGGAAGGAAAAGGTACATTGCTGTCTATGAAAGTTGAAAAAAAAGTATTCATAATGATCCTTCAAAATCATAATTGAGAAATAAGCATTGATGAGGTCTAGGAACTGATCTTTCCTAACATCTCCAAAGTGTATGAGAAGTTTCCCCATTTTTGCTTCTAAGGAGAAATTTGTCTGTATTCTTTATATAAAACAGATTTGTATGATTATTTCCAGCCTTCAATATTCTTCAACAGCACCAGAATGCAAATGCGTACATTCTTCTATAGTCTTTCTTATTCATTTTGCAACTTTTGAGTGCATCTGAGGCATTGGGTCTCTTACTCTAGATAAAATTTTAAAAAGAAATTATGAGTGAATAATTTTTAAAGTTTTACTACAAAATTTTTAAAATATCAAAACCTAAAATTATTGTTTTTTGCATATTCTTCATCTAAAATGTCTTCATATAGCTTTATCACTTCCCTGAATAATTCTATAGCCTGGTTTATATCACATAGAAATGACCATATTAATGTTATAGAAGAGCTTTAATAGTCTGTAATAAAGCAATTTATTTTTTCAAATGACAATATTGGCTTATTTTTGAAACTCAGGTTTTGTCCGTTTGAATTTTGTTTTACTTCTTGGGAAAAAAATACAAGTCTCGTAGGAAATGATTAGGGCTGAAGGCATATGGGATAAAGTTTCACAATAAACTCTGTGTAGATAGACGATGGCTACTCTCAAAGAATAAGCAGGTATACTGTGGCAATAGAAAAATAATTCCTTCACACAATTTTGTGATAGTTTTCTTTCTCACTGATGCCGTTTCAATTTTCTCAAAACTTTTTCATAATAAGCCCCCTATCCTTATCTTAACCTCTTTTAGAAAATCTATCAAGATTGACCTTTTGGAATCACAAAAGCAAAACAAAATTAAACACTCTTTCTAACACCAGACCTGGGATACTTGTCTTAGATTTAACTAGCACAGTAGATCCTCATGGAAACCACTGTTTTGATTGTGAATCCAGGTTTATTTTGAAAGTACCTAAAGTGATTGTAGTGAGTGTGTTATATCTACAGAAATTCAATCTGGTCAGAGGCATGCTTAATTTAGTGTAAATCCATGCATGTATGAACTAGAAATTAGTAGCAATATTTTATGTCTTATCCTTACATTTGACACATGGAGTTGCCCATGGTGGTGCTGGGTTCAGGTGCTACTTCCCTAGACTGTAGTTCAAAGCCTTCGTCAAATGGCCTGTGACTCTACAGGGCAAAGATGGAGCTTTCTCCTCTAGAAAAGAGTAACAGTCTCAACCACCCACTGCGAGTCACTCTGAGTCAGTATGGACTCCATGACAGTGAGTTTTAAGATGCTGTTTGAAAGGACCCACAAAGTCCATTCTGTTTAATGCCAAATGTGCAGCAGAAGGAAGCAAAGCCTTCTCATTGTGTACCCTCACAATCCTTGATAATGCTGAGCCCACGATTTCAACTGGTAGGTAAATCTACATCCTCGGAATAAATCTTGTAAAGGGAAACAGATCCAACACACATTGTTCCTTTTTATTTTCAGTCCTATAGTATTGCCTTGTTTTGTTCATACAATTGTTTCTTTATTGAATCTTGAATATTAACCAGTTCTTTTTATAAGTCATTTTATCGGGAGCTTGTACAACTCATCACCATCCATAGATGCATTCATTGTGTCAAGCACATTTGTACATTTGTTGTCATTCTCAAAACATTTTCTTTCTACTTGAGCTCTTGGTATCAACTTTTCATTTTCCACTACCTCCCAGCTTTCTCCTCCCTCATGAACTCTTAATAATTTATAAATTATTCTTTTGTGATATATTACATTGTCTAACATCTCCCTTCACCCACATTGCTGTTGTCCATTTCCTAGGGAGGAGTTTATATGTAGGTACTTGTAATCTGTTCCCCATTTTCCTCTCACATTTTTTCCACCCTCCTGGTATTACCACTCTCACCAATGCTCTTGAAGGAATCATCTGTCCTGGATTCTCTGTGTTTCCAGATCATATCTGTACCAGTGTACATCCTCTGTTCTAGATGGATTTGTAATGTAGAATCAACATCATGATAGTGAGGATAAGGAAGCATTTAAGAACAGAAGAACATTGTATATATTTTTTTGAATATTTTATGTTTCATCGTTGCTATACTGCACCGTGACTGGCTCATCTCCTCCCTACAACCCCTCTGTAAGTGTTGTCCAATTGCCTACAGACAAACTTTGGGTCCTCACTTTGCACTCCCCCTCATTCACAATGATAGGATTTTTTTTGTTCTTTGATGCCTGATTCCTGATTCTTATGACATCTCGTGAACATACAGACTGATGTGCTCCTCTATGCGACACAATCACTGAAGATAAAATAGGTACATAAGCAAATGTGGTGAAGAAAGCTGATGGTACCCGACTATAAAAAGATATAGCATCTTGAGTTTTAAAGGTTTGAAGATAAATAAGTGCCCAACTAGCTGGGCAACAAACAACAAAGTCCACATGGAAGAAGCACTAACCAGTTCTTTTTGGTGCAATTGTTAATTCCTTCAATATTCCTGTGATGTGTCCTGCTTCATTCAATATGTGCCTTTACAATTTTTCACTAACGAAACTAAAAGTTTTGAATTTTCATTTTTTCAGCTTGAGCCATATAGGATATTTTCTTTCTTTTTGATTTTCTAAACCCCTACATATGTTATTATAATATGCTACTTAGCCTGTGGAGCTGCCCTTTAAAATGTTCTATTTAGTTCTCAGCCTGGAATTAAAGTGACCTAGCACATCCCCTTCTGAAACCACTTTTTGATTGAGTCTTGTAAAGGTACCCTAACAAGACTCAGACACGTTTATTGCTGGAAAAAAAAAAAACTTGCCTGTGGCCATCTACTCTTATAGAGCCTTGTGTAAGGATGTTTTGTTTGGAATAAACCTGTGCATTCATGGAGTGAAATTCTAGCAGCAATATTTTTTCACTCACCCTCACATAAAGAATTATAAAATAAGCAAGTAAGTTATATAAATGAAATGGTGAATAAGGATTTGAAAATGACAAAGTGAAAACTTATACAATAAATATTTTACTCACTATTGTAAATCCATGCTCATATATATGATTTTGCCAAACTATATTTCTCTAGAAAATCCTCACGTTACATAATTTTCCTTTTATAGATAAAGTGATATGGTAATATGTATTTCCAAAAATAAAACAATCAAACAAAAAATTATATCCCTATTTTCTATCAGTAAGAAAAAAAGAGTAGGTCAGCGTGGGGGGGTGGGGAGGGGCAGAGGAAAGACACAAAGCCAATCTGTGGACAACTAGCCGTTCCCTCACAGAGGAATTCACAAAGAAGCTATGCAGTGTAGCACTGATGAAACATACAACATTCCTCTAGTCAGTGGTTATCAACCTGTGGGAGTTTGAAAGACCCTTTCACAGGGGTCACCTGATTCATAACAGTTGCAAAATTATAGTTATGAAGTAACAGCGAAATAACTTTATGGTTGGGGGGGTGAGTCACCACAACATGAGGAACTGTATTAAAGGGTCACAGCATTAGAAAGTTCGAGAACCACTGTTCTAGTTTTTTATACTCCCCTTCCCCACTATCATGATGCCAATTCTAACTTACAAATCCAACTAGACTAGAGCATGGTACAGATAAGAGGTGCTAGAGATAAGAGCTCTCCCTAAGGAATTCAGGACAGATAAACAACTTAGGAACAAATAATGGGGGTGGTGGCACCATGAGAGTAGGGAGAAGGCAGGGGGGAGGAAAGGGGAACCGATCATAATGGTTGAGGTACAATCCCCCTCCCCCTAAATGTGGGTTAAGGGAGAGATCAGTGGTGTAAGATGTGAAAATGATAATAATTTATAATTTATCATGGGTTCAAGAGGATGGGACCTGATGCTAAGGGATCAAGTGAAAAGAAAATGTTTCGAAAACGATGATGGTAACATATGTACAGATGTGCCTGGCACAGTCGATGTATGAATTGTTATAAAACCTGTAAGAGCCCTCAAAGAAATGATTAAAAAACAGATTTTAAAATTGCAAAAAACAGTAACAAATAAGCAAATTCATTTTTACTGAAAATTGGTAGTCAATTTATCATTTCAATAGCCTTCTCTATAAAGAAGTTTGCCTTTCTCTATTTGCAAGAAAATGTAGTTTGGAAATGGACACTTTTTAACTGAATTTAACAACACCAAATTGTATAACAGAATATTTAGAGGATGCACTAAAGCCCCACTTTTATAAGCTTTAACTGAGTATTATCTTAGTCAGGGCTATCCCAGGATGGCACAAACTATTTGCTCTCAAAAAGCTTTTGACTCAAACCTACCCAGGAGCGCTGCAAAAAAAGTGCTTGGTGACCTCCTTCTTTCAAAATGATAGATAAGCAAACTCTATAGGACATTTTGATTCTGCCCTACAGCCTCACAATGAGTCAAAATTGACTGTGGTTACCAAACCACAAAACAAAATAAAAACGCATACAATATAAACTTAGAATGTAAGACTATTAAAAAACTATTGCATCTCAAACCAACCAGTTCAACATCTCCAGGGACGTAATGATACCTGTCTCCCTTCAAGATATTTCTCTAGTATTACATAGGGAATTGTCATGATTTCATCTTCTTATGCAGGTGGCCATTGTCCTTCGTCACCATAGAATTGATTCTGATTTATGTTGAAGCAATTTGTGCAAAAGAGAATGCCCCATAGAGTTTTCAAGGTTATATTATTTCAAGAGTAGATCAGCAGGTATATCTTCCAGGTTCCTTTGGGTAGGTTGCAACTGACACATTTTCAGTTAGTACTTCTCTAACCCTTTCACACCTTGAAAACAAGACGAACAAGAAAACAAGACGAAATGTGCACAGTTTCATATTCAAGCAGATTAGATTTAATCTAATGAATCAAATAGTTCGGGTTTTTTGGAACAGCAATTATAAGAAGAACTCTAAAGTCAATTCAATGTGACTGATGTAATTTACATGCAGCAAGATGTAAATTCTTTTTAAGTGGAATTTGAAGCTTCCAAAATATTAGAAAGAATGAGCATCTGGAAAAGTATCTCTGTTTTCTGAATTTTTAAATTTTGGCATAAATGATTCTGAAATTTAAAGGAAGCCTTAAGGCAATATCATTGGGAGATCTAATTGTAAGCTGTTCCACTTTAGCCTAACTGAATCTTTCATAAATGACCCTTAATTCAGATTTTCTGAAAGCAAAGCTAATCACATCCCTCAACCATGGTGAGAGGGGATTTGCAGGAGATTGAATACACATGGGGACTCTGCTAATGAGTTCTGGGTTTTCATTGTCA
Source organism: Nesogale talazaci (assembly GCA_004026705.1). Taxonomy (NCBI): domain Eukaryota; kingdom Metazoa; phylum Chordata; class Mammalia; order Afrosoricida; family Tenrecidae; genus Nesogale; species Nesogale talazaci. Next base: position 12,976 of record PVJH01027772.1, read on the forward strand.
TCCATGTTCTTCTGAAAACCAAGTGCTTATCATTTAAGCTTGCATGTGGTTTCTGGCTGTGGATTTGTATTTATTATTTATAATATAAATTAACATGACTTTTTATTCAAAATAGCTCGAGTCTGTTCTGTTTACATAGTACTAGGACATCTATCTTTATGCACTCCATTTCATTTCCGGCGACTTCCACTTTTTCTACATTCATGATTTTCACTTTTAAGTGATATTTGCTGTTCTTCATGTTTTTAGTTATAGCACATCAATAACGAAGCTTCCCAAAGCGTTGACTTATCTACAACTTTCAGTTTGGTCTCTGCTTTGAGGAGGCAGTGCTTCCTCTTTGGATATTTTGGATAGTTTCCAACGTAAGTACCTCCTCTTTTGTGCTGGCAGGAGACAATGTTCTTTTGTTACCCATAAGGTTTTATGTTCATATTTTTGCAGAAGTGATCTGCCTCTTTCTCCTTCCCAGTCTACCTTTTTTGGATTTCCACTGAGGGATGTCCATCAGGGGAACCTTGAAGGTATTGAAATATAGGTGGCATGGTTTCAGCGTCACAGAAGTCCCCAAGCCTCCATACCACAACAGGCATGGAGAGGAGTGGTGCATATAGTGTGGTTCAAGAAGTGCAGTTCAGTTAGTTGTACAGGGTTTTGTCGGTTTCCAAATGTTATGTGTGAGAAACTTGAATTCTGAATAAAATTGTAGTGGCAACGTTTAGCATATAGCCTTGAAACACTAATTGGTAGGCCAGTTGTTCAAACCAAGCAGCCTCGTTGCTGGAGAAAGATAAAGTGATCTATTCCCAGAGAGTTTGAGCTTTATAAATACTATATGAGTTGCTCTGAATCAGAAGTTACTTGAAGGAAGTGGGGTTTTGGTGTTTATTTTTTAATTAAACCAAAATTATTTATGTACAAGATGCATAACATATTCACTTTCTTAACATAGGTAACATAAAGGTGAGAATTCTCATTAATACATCACTAAGTATATTGAACACAGTTCTTGGCAATATGCAGTATAGTTTAAGAGAGCGTACATCAGACATGGTTTTACATATAAGAGGTTTATAATGCTTTAAAAAACTGCAGTTTCTATAAAACTTTTCTAAGAGTTGAGAGGAGAATGGGTTAAGATATCAAACTGTTCTAAATTAGAACATTGGATTTGTATGGTTGAGGACAGAAAATGTAAACAACTTGGTGCTGACAGAGGAAGATTGCACATATGTAGCTATGTCTCAGCATAATACATAAATGCATCAAAGGGTGAGTTTGCAAACCCATACAAGATGATAATGGATTAGACATTGAAGGACCTTCAGTGAAATTCTAAGTGATATGAATTTTAAATCAAAGGCAAAGAAGTAAAATGATTTAATTTAGATTTCCAAAGAACATCTTGACTTCTGATGACAGTGAATTGAATAATTATTCTTATGTCCTGTGTATAGAACAATAATAGTTTAAGTTTCAAAACAGTCCAAATTATTTTACTAGATATTTATTAGTTTCAGGAATAATATTTCAAATAAATTCACTTATGAATTCTTATGTACATAAATTTCAAAAGCTTAAAAAATACTAGTCTGTTCAAGGCTTTATTAAACTTAAACCAAACTGAAACAAAAATGTTTTTAAAAATATCATTTCACATCAAAGAAGACAAATAACTCTTCTAAGGTAAACTTTGGGAGGAAATAAAGTTCATGAAGTACATGCATTTTCCTGTATTAACAAAATCCCAGTCATACTTCCCCTGGTATAAGCATTAGCAACACTCTTACTAGGCATAGTGGTTTACAGAAATGCACCTGAAGACTTACTTTAATGCATAATTATTAAAGTACAGACGCAAAATAAAACGTTAACCGTTAGATGGCTCAAAGCCACCTTATATTCATCAGAATTAAACTTTGCCTGTTCATGTGCCATCCTCATAATTTTGTGGATATTTGGGGATGCTATTGCTGCCTCTGTCCTAGTCCATCTGTTAAGTGTTAATCCTATTTTGCTCCCATTTTACTTTAATAAGCATGATGTAATTTTTTTTGAAAATACATAGTTTTTAAAATATTTCAAATATCCAAAGTGTATAAGATAAATTTTCCCATCATGGCTTCTAATAACTCTTTAGGTTTGTCTTGATCAAGATAGATTTGTAGGGCTGAATAGACAGCCAATGTAGAGAGCAGTTACATGGAAATATCTTTTAAAACTACACATTTTGCAAAATGACAGTATGATGCATATTTTGTTTGATTATTAAAATTATTTTTGCAGTGAAAACATGTGTAAATACAGTGAGAACATGTGTAAATAAATAAAAAAATAGAAAAATACTAAGTGCTTTAGCAGTTTTAAACTTTTTTTGGGGGGGATCACTGCCCTCTGGTGGGTGTGGGAGTGGGAGGCCCAACCTTGCTCCTGGACAGCTGCTGCTGGATTTGAACTGCCAATCCAGTGGCTGTAGTTCCACACTCAACCACTACAACACCGGGGCTCAGCCCCTTTAGCAGTTTCAAAACACAAACTAGACATGAGTCATTAATTTCTTAGAAAATACATTTTAAGATACATCAAGCTAAAAGAATGTCCCAATAATTGAATAAAATTTATTTATATAAAAATGAATTAAAAATGTCTTCAGCCAACTAATCAACTCCATGTGGAGGTCAAGTCAATCCCACTATCAAGAATATCAAAATATGGATACAAGCAAGCTTGTATAACTTGGTAGAACTTAGATTGGAAAAGGCTTTATATCAATCAAAACATTAGTTGGATAAATACAAACACTTTTGATTAGAATTATTTTGGTCTAAACTAGTTGAGGACTGTTCATTTAAGAGTAAAGACAGCAATCCACACACATTCTGAGGTATATAGATAGAACTCTTTCCTTTTTTTTTAATGGCATAATTATGTTTTCACAATACAATGATTTATTCTATAGAAATCAAAAACTTTGTTTTTCCCCTTGATGAACATATATTATAAAAAAAAACCCAAAGCATCTCAAGACCAGGAATTTTAATTATTGCAGTTAATCTATCCTAATTACCAATTCATGTTTAGAAATTTCTGTATGAGAGTATTGAAATAGATATCCAACTTATCTCTTTCAAAACAATGAATGAAGATTTGATCCAGTTTGATATTGATTATAGAGCAGTGGTTAACTTTTGACTAAAAAATATAACAGACTACAAATTGTGAATGCATAACAATTTCTTATTAATAAATTATAGTTTTTGAATGACTTGCTAAAGAAATAACACCATTAAAAATTCACTTCGCAGAAGTTATGCAAAAAAACCAGCAATTCTCAGATGTTTGAATTATAAAATAGAGATTGTGTAAGGGTCAAGAAGAATATTTCAAATGTTAGAAATAGTTATCACTCAGGAAGACACAGGTTTTTAAAAATATACAATCAAGATAGCATTGATTTTAGGTGTTATTTAATAATTTTAATAAAAAGATGTTCTGTATTATACTTGGGAATTAAAAAATAAATAATTTAAACAAGTAGTGTTTAATTTATAAGTTTCAAGGATATTAAATTGAATACTATACCCTAATGTTTCTCCACCTTTCATTAGTGGTGAATATTCTCATGAAATCTCCTTAATGAAAGCAAAGAAAAATAATTTTTGAATTAAAATAACCAAATCAGTAGTGAATTACATTTTATCAAAGTCATTTTTGCTTTATGTAAAATGCAGTACCTTAAGACAAGTAGCCACCTAAGTGAGGTGTCAACTAGGTCCACATGGAAGCATGCCAGCCTATGGAATCCAAGAATGGTAAGTAGTAAAAACTAAAGCCAAGACGTGAGAATGAGAGTATTTAAGAGTATTAGAATTGGTGCTAGAGCCTAAATTCTGAGCATTCAGTTTGCATAACGTTATCCATGGCAGTAAATGACAAAACCCATGAACATTTTCCCCTATGTGGACTAAACGCCGGGGAATCCCTTCTAGGTGTGGGCCACCAATGAGAAAGGCCTTGTTCTCTGTAAGCATTCATTGGAGGGCAGTTCACTAAAGTTGCAAATAGGTGAAAATGCGACATTTTGTCACTGGATCTCTCTCTTGATCTAATGTATAATTTTTTGGGGGAGGGGCATCATTACCCTCTGATGGGAGTGGGAGGCCCATCCTTGCTCCTGGACAGCTGCTACTGAATTTGAACCGCCAAGCCCGTGGGCCACAGTCTTGTACTCAACCACTATGCCACCGGGGCTCAGCCCCTCTAATGTATACTTGATTCCAGTTTTTAATATTTTCTACTTTTTCAATTGGGTTTGTTCTCTGTTTCATTCTGTCATTGTAATTGGGCCATTTCCTGTGTGTTTTGTTTAAATTTCCTATGTTTATTCTGTATATGATGCCCTGGATAATTAATTCCTGGACTAGTAGTTTCACAGAGAGATTACATGAGAGGTTGTTGGGAAATGGAACCACAGGAAGTACAAGGCAGAAGAAATGAACTGGATTTGGCAGTGGTGATGGATGCACAGCACTTACGAATGTGATTAAAATAGTGAAATGTATAGTAAGTGAATTGCGTGCCAGTGGAATTGTTAAAAATATATAAATTAACCTTCTTGGGGGGCATCACTGCCCTCTGGTGGTTATGGGATCTTCCCAGCACTGGTCCTGAAAGCCACCACTGGATTTGAACTGCCAAGCCCATGGGCTGCAGTCTTGCACTCAACTACATATGCTACCGGGGTTTAGCCACAAATTGATCATTTTTAAGAATGGAAACTGGTTAGTAGTACTTATTCACATTTATGGAGAAGCAGATAAACTTTGCAAGATAACACCTCTTCATCAAATATTTTGTATTAGATTATTTAAAATAGCAAATTTAGGGAAAACAAAAGTAGGTTAGTGGTTACTTAAGACTGGTTTTTGGGGGACTTGGTTGTTCATTGGTTGAAGTGCTCCAATTCTAAACAAAATATTGTTATTTTGAACCCACAAACCCCAAAACAGGAGAAATAAGTGGCAACCCCTTCGTAAATATTTGCCGAAACTCTGAGTCCAGTTCCACTGTCTAATAGCATCACGTAAATTGGACTTGACTCGATGATGGTGAGCTTGCTTTTGACTGAGGAATCACTTCTAAGGGGAGTGACATCTCTCCCGGGGTTTAGTAAAATGCTATACAACTAATCATGGTCAAAGTTTAGTTACACAACTCTCTGAATATGCTACATAATTTAAATGGGAGCACTGTGTGTATGTGAATTTATACCAATAAAACAGTCAAAAATACAAATTAGAATTCAGAGAAAAGCAAGACATTAGACACATTTTTAGTGTGATTGCAATGTTTTACATTTTGTTTGTTGTGATATTTATATGTATATATGCATTTAAACAAACTCACATTCTATATTTGAAAATAGCAAATATATGGGCAATATAAAGATTCAAAGATTTTCCATAATACTAAAATATTATGTATAGGAAAAGCATTGAATAAATAAGATGCTATAAAAACAGACTATTACATTGGAAGCACAGACAAATTGAACCATAAAGAATGCAAATGAAGTAAGACATATCGAGACAGACCAGGATAAATTAATATGAGTTCAAGAGAAAGATATATACACATACATAAATACATACATATATATGATTTCAAATTTATTAAACAGTTTCTGGAAGAAGAAAAATGAACAAACTCATTAAGAAATTTCTTACATTGCAAAAATGTGACCCTAAAAGATTGGGATGTTCAAATAAGTCTGGACGTTGTGATTCTGGAAAACCTGATACTGAATAATCAATCCCAATATCCATATTGTTCTGATGCTATCTTAAATTATGCTATTCTCCCTCTGTCCATCCCCTAAGTTCTCTGCCTTTTCTAAACCCTCTTTATACTGTTGCACGAATAGATAGTTCGGTGTGTTAAACTATGGGCAGTGAAAGGAAAGATGGACAATTAACCTACAATACAAAGATGAGGCCATCCATTTCAGCCAAAATGCACAGCCCACGGAGGCCTATGAAGCAGCTTCATTTTCTCCTGTAGGATTATTTGTCTGCTTAGGTGCCAGTTCCAAACGATTAGGCTCCTGTGGAAAACAGAAGGAAACGCTGTCCCTATGCAGGTCTTTACCAGCCTCATAGTTGTTCCAACACCTATGCTTACCATTGCAGTCCTTGTGTCACTCCATCTCTCTGATGGCTTTCCTTTTTTCTCACTGCCCATCCTCTTTACTATGCATGATGTCCTTCTCCAGGGACTGGTCTCACCTGACAACGTGTGCAAAGGATGTTAGATGAACCCTTGCCTCTACTTACTCTGAGGCACACTCTGGCCTCACTTCTTACAATAGGGATTTGTCCTTTCATCAGTGCTTGGCACTTTCAACATTCTTCTTTCAATGTTCAAAGATATTATTTCAATACTCTTCTCCAGGTCATCATTAGTCAGAATCAACACAACGGCACTGCTATGTGGGGAGGTGTTAAGTAAAAAGAACTCACCTGAAGGTTATACTTTTTCGGAATCCTCTCAAAACATCTTTATTTAGTCTCTCACCATCTACTATTTTTGAACTCAAGACAGGGCAGGTATTAATTTTGCTTCTTGTAAGCATGCACCAGCCATAGTTCCCTCTTCCATTGTAAATACACCATCCCATTGGATTACACCATGTTAGTCTGGGTTGACTAGAGAAACAAACCCAGGGACACTCATATCTGTGTAACAGATAACTTTATACCATTAAGTAATTATACATGAAGAAAGTATCTCAGTCCAGTCCAGATGAAGTCCATGAGTCCAATATTACCCCATCTGCCCATTGCCAGTCTGTAAATTCCTTTTCAGACCCATGCAGCCCATGCAATGAGGCAGAATGCAGGAATCATAGGCAGAAAATCTTGTGGATCCTGTGTTAGTGGAATCATCTCAGCACTGATATGGAGTGGGTCTCCGAGCAGATCTTGTAGCTTCAGGGTTCTAACTCCATCATCTTAACTCCAAGTGGATTGTCAAAAGGAAATCTCACAGGAAAAGTGTGTGTATATGACCTCCAGTCAGCTATTTATCTCCATGGCCTCCAAATGAGGTCATCAATTTGCGACCTGATTGACAGGCTGAACTTCATTCCTTCACTCTGAATAGTCTCAATTTGATACCGCATTATTGTATATGCTCATGTTCAAGCTGATTTTTTTCAGCACATTTTAATGCAGATTTTGTGGTAAAATTAGGTGGTTTGGCTGATATTCAGGTCGGCTTTTACTTGAATATATATGGTAAGTAACTGCTGCTGACCACTCCTTGCCAACTTGACATTTTCACACAACTCTTTTCCCATATATAATTTTCAAATAAACAATAAAAAAATCATGTCTTTACCTAACAGGATAAAACTAAAATGCATACAATTAAAAATGTGCTACACTCACTTAAACATAGCACTTAATAAGTCAACAAAACACAAATATTCTATACTTATGTGAACATCTACATCATAATCCTGTGAACAAATTCCCCCGGTAATAAAAGTTTGCAAGCCAATCATTTCATGCCTTTTCCCTCCAATCTTAGGTATCAAATTCCTATACTTCCTTCTTATATCAACCCAGTGCTCTGAGGAGACAAAACTTATTTTTGATGTGAAGAATTTTTATTCCAATTGGAAAGTAGTGAAGTTGGCATCCATGAGCAAAGTTAAATCAGGACAAGCTATCCATAAAGTCAGCAGAAATATTCACCACCTCACAGGTTCAAAAATTATCTCTTCATCTGGTAGGGTTCTGGTGAATTCAATGTGGGCTGCCTCACTTAGCCTCACCAGGGTGCCCATTGGCTCCCTTGCCTTTTGACCAGGCACAACCTTTTATTATAGTTCCTCATGTTGTGGTGACCCCAAACCATAAAATTATTTTTTTGCTACTATGTAACTGAGATTTTGTCACTGTTATGATTAGAATTGTAAATATTTAATATGCAGAATGTAGTTTCTCTGCTATAAATCGAACATAATTAAAACATAGTGATTAATCACAAAATAATACAACAATAATAATTACAAACTGTGAGGTAATTATTTCTAATGACAATAGATGAAAGTGTGTTTTGAAGTGTGGTAAAGCCTGGGTAATGCCAGGTACTTGTATGTGGGCGCATCTGCATGTGGGTAGACCTGCCTATGGACAAGGTGCAGGAATGTCAGTGGCCAGACTCACCTGTCTTTTCATTGCTGCATTTCTCTCATTTCCACTCAACAAATGGATCCAGGTCATCACCTAGCAAACATTTCAGCCTGTCCACAGACCCCCTCTAAGAATTCGGTCCTAGAGCAGAGAGTTCCTTCCATCTTTCAAAATTTTCCAATCTCAGGCACAAACCACTAGTTCAAAATTCAAAAAGCCAAATATTTCCTTTTTTCTTCTCTTCCTCTTTTAATATCCTGAGCCCTCAAGTCACTGGAGAGGGCTCATGTTTTAACTGCTTTCTTTGCAGGCATGTAGAAACCCACTCAAATTCCATTTTAGATAAGACACTGGTCAAAGAAGATAACATTAGTAATAACAAAATGCAAATGTTAAAAGAGCTAGCTCACCTGTTATCCAATGCACTTACTATTTCTCCATACTGGTTTAATAATCATGTCTAATACACATAAAAAAAGAAATTCCATTTTAATTACTAAAAGCAGATATTCCTACACACTCTCTGTTTTTACTTTCCAATAATCAATTCTATCAATCATTATAGCAATAAAGATAGTCAGAAGAAAATAGTATAAGTGGAAGACAGCTAGATGCTAAACTTAATTCTTTAAAGTCAAGTTCAATCCTTATCCGTCTTATCTTAAACCTTATCTAAACCGTTCCATTGTTAAAAAATATTGCCTAAGCCTCTGACTAAATCAAGACAGGACCAGGCTTCCTGTGTGTTTTACTGACCTTCTGGATGATATGGTCTTTGAGAAATCCATGTGGCAATTTCACTACCTGAGCTCAAAAAGTAAATTATGCATATTAATTTTTGCCATTTCAAACAGGAATATCCAAAGAAACCATCAAACAAAATAATCAAAACTTTAACTTCCAATATTCTTTCTAGAAAGCATCATGGCAACTGCATGACCATATCTGATCTCTGACTAGACAAAGAAGAAACATTAACATGAGGCAGAGGTCAAAGAAGCATCCACTCTCCATCTTGAAAATTTGTTTTTCTAGTACTCCATTCTGAATGTACCATAATGTGTTAGTCTGGGTAAATTAGGGAAACAAATCCAGGGAGACTCATGTATGTATAGAAAAACACTTTATGTCAGAGAGTAATTGCATATTAAGAAAGCATTCCAGGCCACTCCACTTTCTAATCCAAATCCTTGTTGGAATTTATACCAAAAATTTTTATTACTGTCCTTAATAAATTAAATTTTTCTTTTGCTAAATGATGTATTAATAATGATACTCCACTCATTAATATAGTTTTGTTGGCATATTAATAAATACTATTGGTTTCCTGTCAACATCATTTATATTTTTAAAATATTTATTGTGATACCTATATTTTATGTTATACTGTGTTAGTTATTGTTATTAGGTTCCATCTAGTTGATTCTGACCATTAGTGGCCCTGTATGCACTACAGCAAAGCATATTGGGCCATACTCATAGCTTTTCTGATGTTTTCGTCCATTCCTGCAGCCACTGTGGCGATCTATTTTACTGAGGACCTTCTTCTCACTGATTGCCCCTCTAATTAATTTAGCATGATTTCCTTCTCCATAGACTTGTCTCTCCTGATAACATCTTTAAAATATGTGTGAAATGAAGTCTCCTTGTGTGATACGATTCCTCAAAGAAACGCGACAGTCTTACATTTTATGAGAGGTATCTTGTAGGTTTGTAGTTGTGTGAGTATGGGTAGATTAGAGAAACAAGTGCATAGACATGCACATGTGTTTAAGACAGAGTGTTATACACAAGAGTAACTGTACAAGAAAACATCTCAACCAAGTCCAGTCCAAGGTCATAAGTCTGATGCTATCCCATATGTTTGATATCAGTCTATTACGTTTTCTTCCAATTCATGAGGCACATGTAATAACACCAGGACAATCACAGACCAGTGGGTGCAGAGTCTTGTGTATCCAGTGGCAATAGAAACACCTCGTGCTAGCAGGCCCCTCTCTGTAGGTTCTCAAGCATCTTAGTACTGGCAGAAGTATCCACCTGACTTTTCAGGCTTCAGAGGTCTGGTTCCATCAGGGTAAGCCCATGCAGTTTCTCCTCTGGCTCCTCCAGTTTTCCAGGATTCAGAGTCTATCAGCATGCTGCCATCTTGTCTTGTCAGTAGAATGTCTCCGAGGGACTGAATCTATAGTCTTTCACCTTCACAGGGGAAATATCGTGAGACTTTCCAGAAGCCATACCTCCCCAGAGATCTTATTGGCCATCTCCAGATTGACAGTCTAGACTTCACCCCTACATTCCTAATCATGAAATTGACACCAATGTGCATGACTACCACAGTTGTTTTTGTTTGTTTGTTTTCCGCTTTTGCAATCCTTTTTGATAGTTTTCAACATCATGATTTGAACACATTGACTCTTTTTCAGTCTTCCTTATTCAATGCCTAACTTCACATACATATGATGCAATTGAAAATACCATGTTCTGAGTCAAGGACATTCCAATTCTCAAAATAACTGTGTTAGTCTGGATAGACTAGAGTAAACAAATTTCAGAGACACGCATATAGGTATAAGGAAAGGGTTTATATACAAAAGAAATGTGACCCTAAGAAGGCATCCCAATCCAGTCAAGTGCAAAGTCATAAGCCCAATAATAACCCATATGCCTGAAGTCAGTCTATAAAGTTTGCTTCCGACTCAGGAAGTCACAGGTCAGTGGGTGCAGAATTCTGGCACTGGCAGGAGTCTCCCCATGGCTCCTTGCTTCCAGGACTCAGGCCCATCAACAGCATGCCACTCCAGCTTCAGAGATCTGTCTTCATCAGAGCTAAGCCGGGTGGTCTCTCCACCGGCTACTCCAGCCTCCCAGCCGCCGCCATTCTGTGTTGCCTGTGGTTAATCATCTCTGAAACTAACTCCCAACAACTGGGGAAGATAGCTTCTCATCTTCACAAGGGAAATACCGCGAGATTTCCCAGGAGTCTCTGGTGAGAGCCATGCTCACACAGAGGCCTCATCGGCTACTCAATGGCTATCTCCAGATTAACAGGTCATACTCCAACCCTACATTTCAATTATAAAATTAACATAAGCACATGACTGCCACAATAACTTTTTTAAAAAAATTTCTAAAGAGGTGTTGTGCAGCAGATTTACCCAATGTGATGTACTATTTCATCTCTTGACTGCTGATTCAAGTAGCATTTATTAAGGCTCCTAGTATGACAAAAATCTTTGACAGTGTCAGTAATGTCTACAGTTTTCATGACATTATTTTTTGTTTCAGTTGCTAATACTTTGGTCTAAATGACATTGAATTGTAATCCATACTGAAGGACACAAGTATTTATCTTCATCAGAAAGTGCTTCAAGTCCTTCTTGCATTCACTAAACATGGTTGTATCATGTGCATATCACAGGTTGTTAATAAGTTTTCATCTAATACTGATGCATAATGCTTCTTCAAATAATAAAGATTCTCTGATGATTTGCTCAACCAACATATTATATATGTGCAGTAAGCAATATTTTGCTCACAGGCTTTTACAATAATGCTACTCAAGGCTTGAATATTTTCTAAATTCTTTCAGTTTCAGATATGCTGAGAGTCTTCTTTGTTTTTGATGAGAATGGTCTGTGCACATTCTATTATAATATATCACTTTGTTTTCCAGAGCTGCCTTAAAAATTATGTCTAACTCTTTCAATTATAACTTCTTCTATTTGCATTAAGTTTTCATTGAAATATTTTTTTAATGAATCATGTTATGGGGACCCATACAACTCCCATCACAATCACTAACAACATCAGTTGTATGCAGGCCACTTTTACACACCCATTGCCATCATCACTCTCAAAGCATTCTCCCTCCCTCCAGGTCCCCATTATCAGCTCACTATATTACCCTTCCTCCTCCCCCCTTCCCCTTGAACCCTTAGTAATTTACAATTTTTTTTTCATCCTGTACACTGTAAAATGTGTCCCAACACTCACTTCCCTGTTGTCCGTGCCCCAGAGAGGAGGCCACATGTAGATCCCTGAATTGGTTTTCCCTTTCTATTCCTCCATCCCTCCACCCTCCTGGAATTACCACTCCTATTACTAGTCTTGATGGATCATCTATCTTAAGTTTCCCATGTTTCCAACTTCACTGTACATCTCCTGGTCTAGCTGGATTTATATGGTAGAATTGGGGTCATGATAGTGGGTTGGAGGCAGCATGGGAAGTAGAGGAAGGTTGCATATTTAAGATTTCCTACCCTGTATCTTAACTGACTCATCTCCTCCTTGTAACTCCTCTGTAAAAGGATGTCACCCCACCTATTGATGGGCTTTGGGTCCCCAATCTGTACTCCCCCTCATCAATAATAATATAATTTTAGCTCATTGGTGCCTGACACCAGATCCCTTCACCACCTCATGATCACACAGGCTGGTGTGCTTCTTCCATGTGGGCTTTATTGCTTCTGAGCTGAATGGCCACTTGTTGACTCAAGCCTTTAAGTCCCCAGACTTTATATCTTTTGGTAGCCAGGCACCATCAGCTTTCTTCACCATATTTGCTTATGCACACATTTGTCCTCAGGGATCATATCAGGAAAGTGAGAATGCAATGTTGTGCTTTTTAGTTCTTGAAGCCTGATATCTCATACCTTTGACACCTCATGATTCCACAAGCTAGTGTGCTTCTACCATGTGGGCTTTGTTGCTTCTGAGCTAGATGGCTGCTTGCTTACTTTCAAGCGTTTAAGTCCCCAGATGCTCCATCTTTTGATAGCCGGGCACCATCAACTTTCTTTGCCACCTTTGCTTATGCACACATTTGTCTTCAGTGATCATGTCAGAAAGGTGAGCATCTTGGAATGCCAATTTAATAGAACAAAGTGTTCTTGAACTGAGGAGGTACTTGAGTGGAGGTCCAATGCCCATCTGTTGTCCTACTACTAACCCTATAAGTATACACATTAATCTCTTTCCCCATCCTCACTTATAAATATATGCCCCTATGTACCTACCTGCATTTGAACCTCTATAAATGCTCATTATCCCCAATTCCTTCCTCTATTTCCATTTGCTTCCCTCTTCTCCCACTAACATGCTCATTCTCCATTTGGGTTTCGGTATTTTTTCTGTGTTACATTAGCCTTAATAATAGTCTTAATCCCTATTGGCCTTCTCTCACGCACCTTGTCCCTGCATTTGTATCAATTGTTATTCCTTTTTTCCTGGGCTGGTTGACATCACCACCTTTCCCCCTCCTCCCCTTCCTCAATGTCCCCTACCCTGGAACCATCAGTCCTGTCATTTTCACCTCCAACCTCTTTGCCCAGTCTATCTTGTCTAGATAGACATGTAGAGGTAGCAATATGTACAAGAAAGGTCTCCTAAAATGGAGCAACTTAAGCAAATAAAACAATGATAACAACAGCAAGAAACCCCCTCAATGTACTATACATTATGTAACAGAATAAGAAAAATAATAGCAATATAAGAACCTGCATAAAGTTCAAGGTCTGTAGTTGACCTCCTAGAGTGACCCCTGGTTCATTCGGATGGGGTGCCAATACCCTGGCCCCAAAGTATATCCTTGGCACTGCATCTGTGACTCTACGCTCTGTTGTACACTGTTAGTGCTTTGCATTGGTCTGGTTGTGTCCGACAGGGTATAATCTTGACCCCGCTTCCTCTTCCTGGTCCCGATAGGCCTTGCGTCTGCGAGGGTAGCCGTATTTCATATTGGGGCTGGCCGTGCAATTCTCTTTGTACAGTAACTGCTCTGACTGGGATTATTGTCCTGAAGGCTCAGTGGGCCAGGATGCACACCATTCTCTCTTCGTCCCCTTTCATTTGTTCTCATGTGCTCTGGTCAGGCATATCTCACTCCCCAAGCTTCAGCTTCAGTGCTGGCCTCCAAGGCAACTTCCTCTGGTAGAGAGGTGGCTGCCCCTATAGTTGGGCTTGGGGTTGTGTTCTCAGGTCCCTCCACTGGTTCTCTACTCCATGTTGTCGTGCTGCATTCACATGCTGGGTCTCCGGGTTTGTTTGGTCCCTCTTTCCCTGTGGAGATAGAAATAATACGCTCCCCTTTGATGGTTTAGTGCCCCCTTCCCTTTCTACACATCGCCATCTGCCTCCCCTCTCCCCTTGATGGCAACCATAAATTTGATCTGGCCCCTGCCATATTACTTGGGCCTTCTCCCAGGATTTTCTCTATAGAGTAGTTTTTCCCGATGCCCCTTTCCAATTTTAAAATTATTAATATTCTTACCTCAGCAGATTCATATTGTACATGTCCTTTTGCACTTGGCTAACTTCACTTAGCATAATTTCCTCCAGTTATTCCCTTGCAGTGACGTGCTTCATATGTACATCACTGCTTTTCAGCGATGCATAGAACTCCATTGTATATCTGTACCACAGCTTTTTAATCCATTCATCAGTTGATGGGAATATGGACTGCTTCCAACTCCTTGCAATTGTGAACTGTGCTGCGATGAACATTGGAGCACAGATCTCTGGTCATGGATAGTTGCTTGTCTCTTCTGGGTATGTGCCCAGCAGGGGAATTGCTAGGTCGTATGGTAGTTCAATTTCCATCTGTTTTAGATATCTCCAAATTGATCTCTATAGTGGCTGTACACACCTGCAGGTCCACCAGCAGTGGATAAGCGACTTTATCTCCCCACAGCTGCTGCAGCATTTGTTACTTTCTGACTTTTTGAATTGGGCTATCTTTGAGGGTGTTAGGTGATATCTCATTGTTGTTTTGATTTGCATTTCTCTTATGGCTAATGATCGGGAGCATTTTCTCATATATATATATTGGCCTCTCTGATTTCTGTCTCTGTGAAACTTCTGTTTAATTCCTTTGCCCATCTCCTCAGTGGGCAGTTAGTTTTGCTCTTTTTGGAAGCTATCAGGGTATTGTAGATTTTAGTAATAAGGCCTTTATCTGATTTGTCATTGCCAAAGATGTTTTCCCAGTCTGTCTGCTCTCTTATTACTCTCTTGGTGAATTCTTTCGATGTGCACAGGT
>PVJH01027773.1:0-28227 GCA_004026705.1 Nesogale talazaci
TTTTTTTTTTTTAAAGGAAAAAAAACCGTGTAGGTTGTTTAAAAATAAAACGCATTTAAACTCACTTGAGAATGCCTCCTCCTAGTTGACTATCAGTAAACTAAATTCACCTTGTGTAGTGCTCCCGGAGGAGCTAGAGCCACGTGGTAGACGGCGACAGTGGGAGGCTGTCTCCAGATGCCTGCAGACCACAGGGATCCACATAGCGACAAGAACCCAAAGGCTTAATTCCGAGTTTAAATAAAGGGAGCAACCATGTTCTTAGCGGTGCCAGCATCTGAAGTGGATCCTTAACCATTTCGTCAGCTAAAAATGGAAGAGATTATCAAAAGAATAAAGAGACTAATACAATTGGGAAAAAAAATGACTCCAAAGCTTTAATTTCCTTTTCTTTTTAAAAATCATTTTATTGGGGGCTCATACAACTCTTATCACAATCCATACGTCCATCTGTTGTGTCAAGCACAATTGTACATTTGTTGCCATCATCATTCTCAAGACATTTGCTTTCTACTTGAGCCCTGGGTATCAGTTTATTTTCCCCTCTCCCCTGGCTGGTCCCCTCCCTCATGAACCCATGATTACATAAATTATTATTTCATCATCTTATCCTGTCTGATGTCTTTCTTCACCCACTTTTTGTTGTCTGTCCCCCAAGAAGGGGGTCATATGTAGATGCGGGATACAAAAAGCCTTTTCCCCAGCTTCGTCAAACATTAGGGACGGTTTGCCAGCATATGGTGGAAGATCAGATGCTTGAGATGGTCTCTCTGGAGGCATTCAGCCATCAGACTACGATCTGTTCCCACCACAGGTGGGGCTCACGCCTTGCAATTCAGGGTGATGGGTTATTTCCCCTGAAAACTTAGGCTAAATCAAGTCTCCAACTCAAGGGCAATCAAGACGAGGCCACCACCCTGAATCAAGGATCCGCCCTTCTTGTCATGTGTGTCTGAAATCCCACCTCTTCCTATTGCATGTATACTCTAGATCATCCTTCTCTCATTACGGTGGTACCTATAGTATAATCCCTTCCTGTGACGTATGTCTTTACCTGTAAGTAGGGGACTTGCACGCTCGCAAAAGGTATATAAGCCTTGGTTAGCAATAAATTTCTCCTCGCCCTCCACGCACTCCCTCCTGCCTCTCTGCCTGTGCTGTGCATGGGCAGACCTGGCTGTTGAGATCATGGCCCTCCAGGAGGTGAGCATGCTACCATGAAATGAGTCTGAATCCTTCATTTTACTCTCTCCTGTCTCTCTGTGAGTTTATTATCACCTCTAAATATTTTAATGATACAAATGAACTTATCAAACCCATAATTAGTTGCGGGGGGCTGGCCTTTCCCCACATGTAGATGCTTGTAATTGATTCCCCCTTTCAACCCCACCTTCCCTTCACCCTTCCAGTATCACCACTCTCACCACTGGTCCTGAGGGTTTCATCTGTCCTGGATTCCCTGTGTTTCCAGCTCTTATCTGGACCAGTGTACATCTTCTGGTCTAGCAAGATTGGTAAGGTAGAATTGGGATCATCATTGGGCTGGGAGGAACATTTAACAACTAGAGGAAAGTTGTATGTTTCATTGATACTGCACCCTGACTGATCTCCCCAAGACCCTTCTATAAGGGGATGTCCAGTTGCCTTCAATGGGACATCCTTTGAGTCCCTACTCCACACTCCCTCTCACTCACAGTGATGTGATTTTTTGTTCTTTGATGTTGGCTACATGATCTCATCAACACCTCATGATCACACAGGCTGATGTGCTTCTCCCACGTGGGCTTCGTTGCTTCTCAGCTAGATGGCCGCTTGTTTACCTTCAAGCCTTTAAAACCCCAAACACTGTATCTTTTGATAGCCAAACACCATCAGCTTTCTTCACATTTGCTTATGCACACACTTTGTCCTCAGTGATCATGTTAGGAAGGTGAGCATCGTGGACTGTCAGAAACTTTAATTTTCAATTGGTCTTCTTAAAAAAAGTATTTTTGATAAATACAACAAGTTTTTTTTCTTTTATAAGGTGGGAAATTGGCTATCTTTCATATATGGAGTAGAAGTACCCCTCACAAAACTCAAAATTTCAACACTTCCAAGAGGATTCCCCATTATAACTGGGAATTGGCAGGTACCCTTGATCCAGATAACCTAGAATTGTCAACCACCTGCCCATTAAGTGGGCACCAGGATAGCTCCTACAGCAATTGCCCTGATAACTCCTAAGGGTGACACCTTCGACTCAGCTTGGGCCAGGGCATAAAAGGCTCTCAACGAGTCCTGATGGCAGTGGTTCTTAACCTGTGGGTTGTGGCCCCTTTGGAGGGCAAACAACCCTTTCACAGGGATTGTCCGATTCATAACAGTAGCACAATTACAATTATGAAGTGGCAACAAGGATAACTTTATGATTGGGGCGGTGGTCACCACCACATGAGAAACTGTATTAAAGGGTCATGGCATTAGGAAGGTTGAGAACCATGGCACAAAACCGGCTTAATTGAACTCCCCATTTAAAGAGTCTTTTGGGGAAATACTTGTAAAGTAAGTCCCTGGGTTAATGCAAAACACACGTATAACTTACCTTTATCAATAGTGTTCTAAATTCTATATCAATTGGTTAAACAGCGATATCAATGAAATTAGCTTATGCCTCATGAGGGACGGTTGCAATGTTCTCTATGATAAAATGACAATGATGCCTCTAAAGTTAACAAAATACGTATATAAACCAAAGGTCCATGAATGGGTTGTGGGGAAGGGACTGCACAAATAGTCTACACCCGTGATTCTCTGTAACCAACATCACCGAACAACCTGTGTGGAAATTGCTGAAGATGAAGCTAAACTCCGAGCCACCTTACATAGTGCAATACCACCACCTGGTGATCAAATACTTTATTGCACAGTAGCCCCAACTAATCACACCTTCATATGAAAATTACGATCTTTTAACATTGCAGACGAAAACAATGCTCAAATAGCATTGAATTCATTCCTGCGCCAGCCTTCCTTGTGGTAGTACACGCATACGACTGTCTTAAGAACTGTTTCCCGGACTAGTCTTGGAGTTGCAAGAAGGAAAACGCATCTGAGCACCATTTGAGAACATGACCCAAAGAGCCCCCGGAGTGAAAATATTGCTTATGTCCAAGAGGATGAGCTAATTTTCATTCTGTAGCCCTACCTTCAGACCACGTCACATTACTAGCATGCAAATGGTTCGCACGCTGCCAGCATGCTTGTGTAGCTTAGCATTGCATCAAACCAAGTTTGTAATTAATGCCTAGTGAAAGGAAGATTCGCAAGCCTCCCTGCAGGAAAGGGTTCCGAGATGTGCTGGGGGCCCAGGACATCTAGGCACTCCACGAAGGCACTTGGCAATGATCTCTAGGTCTGGTGATGGTTAGGTCCAGTCAGCAAACATACTCACAGACGGAATAACCCGTGAATGGGCTGATTTGTAAAAGTAGATCGTCGGGCGGGGGTTGGGGTTGGGTGGGAGAACTGCTGACAGCGAGCTGCGGCTACAGGGACACTGGCGGTGGCATCATCACCAGCCCGGGCGCCTCCTCCTCCCTGCACCTCTCGGGCCTGCATCTTGGATCAGCGAGTGGGTGGGGGATGGAGGCAGCGCGGGCCAGGCACTGGGCTGCCAGCCAAGGGCCACGGCGCTGGAACCACCATTGCTGCAGGAACATTTGTCTGTGAGCCGGGGGATAAAATGTAGAAATAAACCCGACTCCAGGAGGGTCAAGAAGCGCTAAGAGAAGCCGAGTCAGGGAATGCCGGAGAAACGACGGCGGAAGCCGAAATCCCCAAACCCAAATCGGTGGTGGCACCACCGTGGGCATCTTAAAAACAACATGTCAGCGTCATATTCCCCGGGAATGTTGATGCTGGCAAGTCCATCACTTGTATTTGACAGGAATGGTTGCCAAAAGGACACTTGAGAAATAGGAACGGGAGGAGCACACGAGAAAAACAGAGAAACTTGGTACTTGTCTTGGGCCTTAGACACAAACCAGGGAAGAGCAGGACGGGGTTAAAACTAGCAGTGGGTCGTGCCACTTTTGAAACAGAAAAGAAGCACTTCTCAATTGCAGCTAGGCCCGCTGCAGGAGCGTGGTCCCAAAGTTGATTGGTGGTACTTCTCAGGGTGATCTGGCAGTGCTGGTGATCTCTACCAAGAAAGGAGAATTTGAAACTGTAATTGACAAGAGAACACGCAACGTTGGTATAGACAGCCGGAGTAAGTAGTTAATTGCACTCGTCAGTGGGATGTAGGATCCAACAGTCGATTTGGAGCAATGAGAGATCTGATGAATGTAATGAAGAACCAGTGAAGTCAGCTCCGACCCTGCCGCAGAGACATAATTCCACGTCAATTTGAAGATATATAAAAGGATAGAGGTGGAGTCTAGCCTGTCATTCGGGCCACAGCCTGATGGTGACTCCTTGGGGACATGGCCTTCTCATAAGGAGGGGAACCCGCCCCACCCCCCGCCTTCACCTTCCAGGTGGCGAGGCACTCTGGGACCTATCAGAGAGCCCTGTGATGCTTCCTCCGCCATTGGGTCTACCCGCGGCACCCATGGAACCTGTGATCTTTCTGTTTTCTGCATCATCACATGTGCTTGCTGGCTGCATGAGTTTGAGGAGGGACTTAGAGACTAGTATCAGACTTGTGGACTTAATCTGGCCGGGACTGGAATGTCTGCTTGAAATATAATCACTTCCTGCTCTAAAGCTCTCTTTTACATATATCTGAGTGCCACTGGATTTCTTTCTACCTGTATGTTCATGGATTTGTTCATACCTGTATGGAGGAAGTTGAAAAAACATTCTTTTTTTGGGGGGGTGGGGGTGGGGTGGGGCATCACTGCCCTTTGATTGTGGGAGTAGGAGGCCCAGCCTTGCTGCTGGATTTGAACCACCAACCCAGTGGGCCACAGTCCCGCGCACGACAACTACGCCACCGGGGCTCAGCCCCCCCCCCAAATTCTTAATCTACTTAGTAGACAAAAAATTGGAGAAACTGCACCAAGTAGGCATCACTCCTTAAGAACAGTAGGAACCATGTGCCTTGAGATCTCTACAGACTCCCTGAAGATGGGATCACTTTAACCTAAGAGACAAGGTTCAGATCATCGCAATTAGAAGAAATCTGAAACTGGTTCCAGAAAAAGACTGGGCATTTTCTTAATGACCCTGCACAATATCGTGTGGAAATTTGACTGCAAACACCTACTTCACGCTGCCTTCTTTTAATTTCTGACCACTGATGGCACTCTCCCTTTAATTTGCAAAGGAAATTCACAGCAAAAGTCCATGTTATGCCAGTTTTGTCATTTTGAGAAGCTCTGTGGTGCTACCATTGAATACCTCCTCCCCCAATTTTTCTTTCCCCCTCAAATTTGACTTCCTTGAAAAGCTTTGTAAGTAATGTGGACATGGTTGCCTACAATAATGAAAAGCAATAAGAATTTTTTAAGGCATATTTAGGTTCCCCGCCCCGTCTTCCCCCCCCCCCCCCCCCCCCCCCCCCCCCCCCCCGGCAGATAGATCACTCTGAGTGTGCAAGTGTGTGTACATATTACTGTGTTAATAAAATGTTCAATTTGGAAAAAACAACATAGATCATGGAACATTCCCTAGAAAGAATATATGTTAGATTTTTACACAAAGCAGACCTTAATTTTTTTTTTTTTAAATAAGATTTTGGGCTGTGTCCCGGTGGCATAGTGGTTGTGGGTGGGACTGCGGTCCACTGGGACGGAGGTTCAATTCCAGCAGTGGGGCTGGGCCTCCTCCTCCCACCGCCGGAGAGCAGTGATGCCCCAAAACCAAACCAAAACAACAACAAAAAAAGATTTTACAATCCATTTTCTCTGGCCACCATGCCATAAATTTTAAAATTAGTAATAGAAAGAGCAAGGGCAAAAAATAAGATGCACAGGAAATGGACAACACACTGCTAAAGAACTACTGGGCAAATGAAGGAATAGTAATGAAATTTGCAAATTCCTGGAAATGAGTGAAAAAATTATAAATATTAGAACTGTAATAAATTAACCGAGAGAGAAAGAATCAACAACCCAAGAAGTTGGATCCTGGAAAGGATTAACAAAATTGACAAACCACTGGCATACGCAACAAAGAGAAGATACAAGTATCAAGAATAAGACTATGAAAAGGGTGGCATCATAACAGAACCAAATGAAACTGAAAAAAATAAGCTTACTACAAAGACTGTAGACCAACCAATTTGAAAGTCTAGATGAAAATGGGAAATTTCTAGAAACACATATCCACCATATATTTTGGACCATACGACACACCCAGTTTTTTTTTTGGGGGGGGGGCATCATTGTCTCTGGTGGTCATGGGCACTACCCAGTGCCTAAGAGCTGCTGCTGGATTTGAACCGCCAGGTCCACGGGCTGAAGTCCCGCACTCAACCACTTATGCCACCTGGGCTCAGGCCTACACCCAATTTTTAGAACAGGAAAACAAGAAAAAATATTCTGAACCAAATAGTACCAGTATTCTTTTTTTAGGGGAGGGGGCATCACTGCCCTCTGGTGGAAGTGGGAAGCCCAGCCATGCTGCTGCTGGATTTGAACTTCCAAGTCAATGGGCCGCAGTCCTGCACACAACCACTACGCCACTGGGGCTCAGCCCAGTACCAATATTCTAAAATATTCTGAGGTACCACTCCTTTGGGGGTGGGGGAGTACGTTTTATGGTCTGAGAAATACGGTACTTAGATTAAGACAGACTGGTGTAGTAAACCTCGACAAACTTCTAACACCAGGAGAAAGAGACCAGATCACTTAAAAACCTGCCAGTTGACTTCACCTGGGAATTCAACCAAGCATTCAGAGTAGAGCTGACACCAACTTTATAAAACTATACCAGAATACAGAAAAGGACATCAATCTCCTAAACTCATTTTGTGAAGTGAGCAAAAACCCTGATACTCAAACCAGCAAAGATATTACCAAGGTAGAAAACTGCAGTCCAATATACCATAAGAGCATAGGTGTACATGTTCTCAACAAATCCTTTTCAATAAGGTACAACTATATCAAAAATAGTTCAACATGATCCAATGGGATTGATATCAGGTATGCATGGGTGATCGAATACTAGAAAACAATCACTGTAACCCACCCCATAAAAGAGCCACATGAACATGTCAATGGACACATGAAAAGGCCCTTGACAGTAGCATGAATTCTTCAAAGAAACACTCAACAAAATAGAAATGTAATAAAAATTTCTCAACACAATAAAGGTCATAATTAAAAAATCAGTCCCTCCCCTCTCTTGTCTTCTCCGCACTAGGAGCCGCTCGCCGGCCACTGCCCCTCATCCCCTGAAAATGTCCACCTGCACCAGATGCGTCTCCACCCCTGCCCTGGTCAGGAGCACCTCCCAGCTGCTCAGCCGAACACTGTGTCGGTGCAGAAATGGCCCGAGACACTGACAGACAAGCACTTCAGCAGCTTGACAGCCCCACGTCCCCTGACCTCACTTATCCCTTCCAAACTAGCATTGTCTCAAGGGACATTGACACAGCCGCCAAGTTCATTGGGGCCAGGGCTGCCATGGTCTTCATGGCAGGCTCTGGAGCTGGCCTTGGGACTGTGTTTGGGAGCCTCATCATTGGCTATGCCAGGAATCCTTCTCTGAAGCAGCAGCTCTTCTCCCACGCCATTCTGAGCTTTGCCGTCCCCGAGGCCATGGGGCTGTTCTGCCTGATGGTGGCCTTCCTCATCCTCTTCGCCATGTGAAGGAGCCGTCACCACCTCCCCTAGTTCTCTGCCCCACGTCTCCTCTGGCCTGTATGTTCCTCTCCTGCACCTCCCCCAGCAGCCTGGGGAAAGTCGTTGG
Organism: Nesogale talazaci; assembly: GCA_004026705.1. Lineage (NCBI taxonomy): Eukaryota > Metazoa > Chordata > Mammalia > Afrosoricida > Tenrecidae > Nesogale > Nesogale talazaci. The sequence goes on from PVJH01027773.1 coordinate 7,900, forward strand.
CTCAGGGTTTGACAGAGGAAAAACCAATAAATATTGTATTAATAAAGATGTTTCTTGAGTAAAAAAAGAAAAAATCAATGGTCAATATTTTGCTCAATGGGGAAAGCAAAGTATTTCTCCCCCAAATAGGAACCAGACAAGAATTTCTTCTTTCTCCACTCTTATTCAACACTGTCCTAAAAGTCTTAGTGAGAGTTATTGGACAACCCAAAGAAATCAAAGGGATTCAAATGGGTAAAGAAAAAATGAAATTCTTCTAATTTACAGATGATATAGTTTCATACTTAGAAAATCCCAAAGACTAGACTAAAAAAAAGAAGCAATTGGAAGATGTCATTCGATGTGTCAGAATACTGATCAACATATAAAATCAGATTTCTGTATATTGATGAAGTGAACACTAAAAAAGAGAACTCTAAAAACTCAAGAAAACAATATCATTTTCAATAGACCCACAAAAATTGAAATAGTTAGGAATATAATCAGAAAAAGAAGAGACGTGTACAAAGAAAACTGCACAACATAGTTTATCCATTATTTATCTTGCATAAATGGTATGGACTTGGTTGATAATTGTGTCTGTCGGCATGAGAAACTGGTCTACAATTTTCTCTTTGCGATCATATCTTTTCCTGGTTTTGGTATCAGAATTACATTTGCCTCAATTAATGAATTTTTGTATGTGCTGGAATGGATTAAGTAGAATTGGTGCTAACTCTTCTCTCAATTCACCAGTGCAGCTACATCAACATGTTTTTGGTTGAGTATTTTTGAATGAGTATGTTAGACAAGGTTCTCTAGAAAAAAAAAAGAACACTTGTGATTCTATATATAGTTATATAGATAGATAACATGAGAAATAAACAGCTAATTATAAAGCAAAACAAATGGCTCAGTGCAATTCACTTCAATTCACATGAGACAGAAGTCCTTCAAGTTTTGAGGGCCTCTGGGTACAAGTTAAGGAAGCAGACAGCTGAGTCCTCTGTAGTCCTCTGTAGAGCAATTCAGGCTATCCGGACGCAAGCATCAAACAGCAAAGCAGGTCACCAACAGCCAGATGACAGGGTCTGACGGTGCCCAGTGGCAAAGCAAGTTTTGAAGGAGCCTCAAACTATAGCAAGACAGTGCATGGGTTAGGTGTCCCAAAGGTAGTATATCTTGCAAATTGATGCAGAGAACAACCTAAGGCAGTCACAGACTGGTCCAATCATCAAAGAGCAGGAGACAAGAAAAGTGAGGCTCATGGAGCCATTTAGCTCTCTACCTTTCAATTAACCTCACTTATGTTCATGGGCCATGTTGGCACAATAAACCTACCCATCACAATGACCTACTCACTTTCATCTTTTGGTATCCAAATCAAACCAAACAATGGAGGCAGTCTTAAATCAGACGATTGCTATATGTTTCCAAGACTAAATCTTCCAAGATGTTGAAAACCTCGTTTTCCTCCCACAGAGCTACTGATGAGTTTGAACTGCTGACCTTGCAACTAGCAGCTCACTAAGCCAAGCAGGACTCCATTATTTTGCATGGATTTGTTCACCTCTTCCACCTCATTCTGTGCTCATTTAGTTATGTGTTTCTAGAAAATGGCGCGTTTATTCTAGGGTTTCAAATTTGTTGGAATATTCAAACTCACTGCCATCAAGTTAATTCCAATTGATAGTGACCCTATGGGACAGGGCTTCTCAACCTTTCTAATGCTGTGCGCTTTAAAGCAGTTCCTCATGCTGTGGTGCCTCCCAACCATAAAATTATTTTATTTTATTTTTATTTTTTTGATTTTTTTGGCATCACTGCCCTCTGGTGGTGGGAGTAGGAGGCCCAGTCTTGCTACTGGATTTGAACCTCCAACCCAGTGGGCCACAGTCCCGTGCACAACCACTATGCCACCGGGGCTCAGCCCCATAAAATTATTTTTGTTACTACTTCATAACTGTAGTTTTGCTACTGGTATGAATTGGGCAACCCTTGTGAAAGGGTCGTTCAATCCCCAAAGGGGTCACGACCCACAGATTGAGAACCACTGCTATAGGACAGGCTAGATCTATTCCAGTGGGTTTTCCAAGACTGTACCTTTTCACAAGAGTGGAGAGCCCCATTTAAGGCGTGGGTAGTCACTTCAAACTGCTGACCGACTTGCATTTATCAGCCAATTCATAAGCCACTAAACTGCCAGGGTTCCTGTCGGGGCACAGTTTTTCATAAGCCTTTCCCCCAAATCTCAGTGACATCAAGTCAATCCAGACTCATACAGACCTTATATGGGAAGGGAGGGGAGGCCAATGCAGACTTGAGACAAAAGAAGGTCCAACCAATGGTGTCAATGTAAAAGTAAAATTAAAGTGTTTTTCAAGATACACGGGAAAATAAATCCTCACAGTGAAATACCAGGAAGATGAAGGAATATACACAGTCTACAGCCTTTATTTTTCTACATACATTTGCATATCTTAAATGTAACTCACACTTCGATTTAGGAATAACATCGAGTTCTGTGTTAGGATCCATGAAATGGAAGGAATGTTTCAATAGTTCCCAAAGATTGTCTCAAGCTTTTGATCCTCATTTTTTTTTTAAGGCATCACTGCCCTCTGGTGGTGGGAGTAGGAGGCCCAGCCTTTGCTCCGTGGAGCTGGAATCGAACCTCCATCCCAGTGGGCTGCAGTCCCGTGCACAACCACTACGCCACTGGGGCTCAGCCCTTGATCCTCATTTTAATGCTTTTATGTTTTTCATTCCTTATAGGTCTAAACCAGTTTTAGAAATAAAATCTTAAACCTGAGCACACACACAAAAAGCATGCACCTGTTTTAGAAAATACTATGTAGTGGCTGAGCCCCTGTGGCGTAGTGGTTGTGCGCGGGACTGCGGCCCACTGGGATAGAGGTTCGATTCCAGCTCCACGGAACAAAGGCTGAGCCTCCTACTCCCACCACCTGAGGGCAGTGATGCCCCCAAAAAAACAAAAAAAAATACTGTGTAGTATAGTCTTTAGTAGGTCATTAAAATAGTGCTTGTGTTTATATAGTGAGGAAACAAACAAAATGTACTGCAAGTAATGCTGTATGATACACATGATTTAAAAGTTATGAAGAGCGGGCTGAGCCCCGGTGGCGTAGTGGTTGTGTGCGGTACTGCGGCCCACTGGGACAGAGGTTCAATTCCAGCAGTGGGGCTGGGCCTCCTACTCCCACCACCGGAGAGCAGTGATACCCCCCCCACCCAAAAAAAAAGTTATGAAGAGCAAGTTTACAATTTTAGTTGGTGTATTCTCACTTTAATAAAGGAAGCTGGGGCTGAGGCCCGGTGGCATACTCGTTTTGTGCGGGACTGCAGTCACAGGGTTGATGGTTCAAATATAGCAGCAGCTCTCCAGGAGCAAGGCTGGGCCTCTTACTCCCACCAGAGGGCAGTGATGCCCACCAAAAAAATAAAATAAAGGAATCTGAATAATGTGTATAAAAATGCTTGGCTAGGAATAAATGAGACCTCCAATTAACAATGGGTTATGCTTTAAAGTCTCGTTGTTAAAGATGCTCACACCCACCAGCTGCAGATTTGATTTGCTCTGTTAGAAGACCAAAGTATTTAATCTGGTTTATTTACTCCTTCGTCCTGTGGTTTAGCATCTTCACTTTGCTATCAGAGATGTGGTAGAAAGATATCCGTTGACAACAGAGGATGTGGATTAGATTCTTAAAAAAAGAATAGCCTCCTTTAGGAAATCAACGTTTTACAGTCACCACACAAGCCCCAGTTCTTCCTAGGCATGGTGGAGCAACCTGGACCCCTCAGTTGTTTGAGAATCATAAGCCTGCAGTATGAAGGTATGTCTGTCCGTCGCACCTGAAACAGCATAGTCTATCACCAAGCAAACAGACCCTCACTACATCTCTGCTGGTGTTCATCGAGGCATCCACTGCAGGCCACACAGCTGTTGGGCGATCGTATCTCCCTGCACAGACTGTAAGCCTAGAAGTCAAGTTGGAGGTGGGGTAGGAGTGCCATATGCCCTCCAATAAATGCCATACTGCACTCCTACCCCACCTCTCCTTTTTGATATCTGTGTACACATTGTCCACTTACTGGGGTGCTTATCAAAACATTCCACGGATTTGAGATGTGAACTTCCATTGAGACCACCAACTGCACAAAGTTTTCCACTGAGTACTGCCACACCTACTGTGCTCTTGTGGGTGGACAGAGTAACAACAAAGTTCCACTTGCCAGCCTGCAGGTCCCATCTCTCTACTGTACTCAGCTAACTCTAGCCACCATGCCCTCCTGAATACATGGGGCTTCCCAGCAGGGCCACACCAAGGCCAGGCATCACGCTCCAGGTTTTGTCCAGGGCTTGTAGCACTCTTCGGTATTCACAGGCTTCTGTCCGTCTCTGTCTCCAACCATATACCGTGTGTTATCTAACACAGCAGCACCGGACAGCAGCGGCCTCCTATTCATATTTTCTGTCCACATTTGGTTCGGAGAGGGTGCTTTTCAATGCTGGTTGCTCCTTTTGCCGATCCATTCCTCCAGGTTTCGTTCAAGGACTCCAGCAATATTTAGTATTTATTTCATCGCTTGCGTCTAGCTTTCTCCATTTAGTTCTAGTTCAAAAACTGTTCTCCGAGTGGGTCACTAGATGGCGCACAAATGATATTTCCCAATTGTCCTTCTACTCATTGTTGTGGAACTGATTGTGACCATGGCAACAGGACAAATAAAACAATATAGAAGTGTTCCCTAAGATTTCCAAGACTGCAGTCTTCACAGAAAGGAGGGCGATGGCTGCCGCCTTGGTTTAAAACCCTTTCTGGTAAGCAAACGGTCAGTGACTTCAACCCACCAGTCAACCTACATATCCACTATATATATATATATATACCTACTGGTGGCGCAGTGGGTTGAGCTGTTCCCTACAAAGGTGCAAACTCACCAGGGAGGAGTTCTGGAGAAAGATGAGGCCATCTGCCCTACGACAGACCCTGGTCTCGAAAACTCTACGGTGCAGTTCTGCTGTATCCTGTAAGGTCTCTCAGAGTCGGAACCGACTCCAGGACAGCGGGATGGTGACACCACAGTCCAGTGCCTGGCTATAAAATAAAAAGTGAGCAGTTCAATCAGACCAGTCTGCTTCTGCATAAGCGGTTCAACATTGGGTTTGAATTAACTCAGTCGCAGTGAGTTTTATTTTCATATCATCCAGTAACACAAAAGCTGGTCCCACAGCTACAATTCTGGCTACTTCTAACGCATGGAGGTGAATTCCTGACTATAATAGAACATTTGTTTCTCTCATGGTGTACAAGTTGGGCTGCTGACTGCAAGGTCCACAGTTCAAAACCACCAGCTGCTCCATGGGAGGAATACGAGGCTTTCTTTTCCTGTAAAGACTCAGAAGTCTTGAAGTAGGGGCAGTTCTACTCTGTCTTAGAGGGTGGCATGAGTCAAAAACAACCCAAGCCCTGTCAGCCAGCAAGTCAAAGGGCACAGAGTATCAAGGGCAGACCCAAAGGATTTATCAGCTAAGTTTCTTTTAAAATTTATATTCCATGTTAAGCCATAACCAAATGTTACACAATAATCAGACACGCCTGGCATTGGCTCCCCAGGACTTTAATCGTGGTATTCTTTCCTAGAATTACTTCCTTGAAGAAAACGCATTTCTTGGAAAAGTGGGAGAGACAGGTGTGTGTCCACACAGGTGCCAAGGTACACTAAAATGAAAGCATCCCCCACGCAGTGCATCCGTGACATCCGCTCCACACACCCCCGACTGACTGCTCAACTGGACTCTGAAAGCAGGCCTCCGCTCTCTGAGTTCTTCAAATTAGAAGACTTCAGACGTTCTGTGATAAAGAGCTAAAGTGCAGGCTCACTGCATCTCCTGTGCTTCCATCCCCACACGTCTTGCTTTGTCGAAAGACTTCCCCTCAAGTCTTTCCTAATGTGTAGTGCTCCCAGGTGTGTCAGTGATGGTCCTGGTGTTTCAATAGTCGACTTCTTGAAAGTTGTACTTCTGAGGCACCTGTAGGTGGGTTCCAATCTCCAAACTTTGGGTTAACAGCTGATCTTGTTCACCATTTGTTCTAACCCACGACTGGACGTGACCTTCACAGGACTGTTTCTGACATGCTGAAGAAAGCGTAGTGTCCACCTGCGCAATCAGCTTGTGAGGCCTTCGTCAGCCTCCTCACGCCTTAGACTGTGAACTTAACCGATCCTGAGGGACCTTAGGTACAGTAAGTTGAGTCTAGTCTTGAGGTCCGGTGGAGCCCGCTGGGGTGGTGAACATCACGGGGCCCTGGAGCAAGTGAACAATTTTACTGCACAGGTATCAGCTGCCCAGAACACTCTGCAGAGTCCGTCTCACTTCATCCTCGTAGCAACCCTAGATAGTGGAAAACAAATGAAAATGTATGTTTATATATGTATATGATATATACAATTAAAATAAACATAAATGTAAATATCCATGCCCCAATTCCACTAAGGGACAGGGACACCAATGAAGGTCCTAATTACAGAGGTCAAATTTGGCTCGGGTCTCTCACAGTCTAGTAAAAAAATTGCATTCCCAATCTCAACATTCTATTGCCTTGATTGTATCTATAAGGACAGGTAAGTCCTTTAACTTTGAATCTCCATTTTCGTCTGACTACTAATATGGGAAATGAGCCAGAGGTCCACGTGCCTGGAGGTCTAGAAGTGTGTGAGTGTTAACAATTAAGTAGACAAAAGATGGGGAGGAGAGATGGCTGACCTGCATAGAGGTGGTAAGCTGTGAAATTCACAGCTAAAATAGTCGTGGCTCAAATCTCTTAAGAAATGGGCATTAAGGATGATCTTGGGACAGCAGGCTGAGCTTGAAAAAGATCATGAAATGGCAGAAGAGATCATTGAGCTCTGAGACAATTATCCTGATTTCCCTGGCCCAGCCACTCATTTCCTCAGGTTGTTTAGTTATATGTAAGAAATTTTTATAACATCGTCTCCTGAATGCTCCACCACATTCATGAATATATTTGCAGCAACCGTCCATACGTACAAGTATCTCCTGTCAAATCTATGTCTATCTATGTGTGTCCTCCTAGTCTCCAGCTCAGTCTGTTTTTATCCCTGTATCTACTCATGAAACAAAGATAAATAAATCTCACTACCACCAAGTCCGTCCTCACCCAAAGCAACCCGGTCGGATAGAGAAGAACCGTCCCCGTGATTTTTTAAGACAGTGAGTGCATCATTACTGGAGTAGAAGTCCTTATCTTTCTCCCTCAGAATGACGGGTGTCTACACACTGCTGACCTTGTGGGTGGTTTGCAGGCCCAAACGTAAGCCACTATGCTCCTGCATCTACTCATAGACCACCGACTATCATGGCAAAGTTGTGTACAGAACAGTATTTCCCTCTGTTGTCTTCAACACTTGCAAATCTCTGTGTTTTCATGTGCTTCCTTTATTTTATTTATTTTTTTTAATGTGCTCCCATGATTTTGTTGAAAATCTCTTTCTTAGTGTATGCTTCGTCCTTCACTCGAGTTCACTCGGTCTTTGATGTCCTTTGCCTTCTCCCCACCCAGATTATCCTAAAAGAACGTTTCTTCTGTTGTGAAAACTTTTTCTGGACATTTTTTTACAATAGTGGTCTCAGGGCTGAGCCCCGGCGGTATAGTGGTTGTGCGCGGGACTGCGGCCCACTGGGACGGAGGTTCAATTCCAGCAGTGGGGCTGGGCCTCCTACTCCCACCACCGGAGAGCAGTGATGCCCCCCAAAAACCAAAAAAACCTCAATAGTGGTCTCATTCAATATTTGGCCTTTTGGGATCGATCTGTTGCAGTTAGCACAATGTCTTCCAAATTCATTCATGTTATGAGATGCTTTGCAGATTCATCATTATTCTTTGGCATTGTGCAATATTCTTTTATGTATACGTATCAAAGTATATTTGACCCTCCTTTCCTTGATGGGCATTTAGATTGGTTCCCTTTTTTTGCTATTGTGACAAGTGCTGTGGGGAACATAAGCTCACTGCCATCAAGTCCAGTCTGACTCATAAGCCATCCTGTGTGGGATTTCTAAGGTTGTAAATCGTTACAGGAGCAGATAGCCTCGTCTTTCTCGCATGGACTGACTGGGGGGTTTCAATCACTGACCCTGAAATTAGCAGTCTTGTGCTTACCCAACAGTCCCTGTAATGACCATGAGTACTCATGTCTCTTGTGACGTGGAGCTCTTCTTGCTCCAGGATACATATCAAATAGAGGGATTGCTAAGTCATGATATTTCTATCCCCAACATTTTAAGGAAATGCTACCCTGCTTTCCACAATGGTTGAGCCATCTGACAGTCGCACTAGCAGTGTGTAAAGGTTTGAATCTCTTCACCCTAGTCAGCATTTGTTATTTCCTGTTTCGTTTTTTTCCCCCAATTAATGTTGGAGTGAGTTGATAACTCACTATTTCTTGAATTGTATCACTCTAATGACTAAAGATCACAAGCATTTCTTCTTCACCCTCTTTAACATCCACCATCACTCCCACGACACTCCACTTCTCTACTGAGTTCAAAAACCCATAGCTGTGGCCACCAAAGAACCTCACAGACAACACTCACAATTCTTGAGATTTATTAAGACCACAAACATATTGCAAGTTAGGATCAGAATTTTTTTTTCAGGATCAGAAGTTTAAGATCAGTAGTTCTTTTGACTGAAATACTCCTCAGCCATGCTGAAAGGCACTTTTTTTTTTATAGTGCTCAACCTCTTATAACGGCCAGCTCCTCCTTCTCTGCCTTACCCAGCAAAGGTCATTAAACTTCTTTAATCTCAATTTACTGCCATCGATTAGATTGAGACTCTTAGCGACCCTTTACAATAGAATAGAAGTACCCCTGCTGGCTTCTAAGATTGTGGATCTTATGAGAGTAGAAATTCTCATCTTTTTCCCATGGAACAATGGAAAGTTTTCAAGTGTTGACCTCATAATTAGCAAATGCCCTAGGGCATGGCACTCTGCAAGCCAGCCACCTACTCATTCCACGGGCTCCAAACGCACAGCTCTCTCATGGTCCCAGTACTACTCATCTGCTTCTCTCATGGCCTCAACCTGCTCCTCCACCACCTCTCTAAGCAAAGCTCTCGGATGAACTTCACGTCTGGATCTTTCTCAGGAGTTGTGCGATTCTCTTTCCCTTCTTCAGCAATGGCTCACTTTCTACGTAGCAGAATGGCAACACTGGCCATTCCCTTCTGAGAGTCCTCTACAGCTTGTCAGCATACTTCCATCTAGCCGTTTGGTGGGAACTTCAAAGAGTATGGATAGACGAGTCATGCACATTGATTTCATGTCACTGCACCACCTGAATGTCCTCTTTGGTGAAGTGTCTGTTCATGCTTTCTGTCCACTTTTAATTTGAATTATCTTTTCTTTTTGAGGTGTTATTTTCTAGCTTAGTCTTTTGATGTGTAGTTGCCAAAATTGTTTTCCCAGTCTGTGAGTACTTTTCTTACTTTTTGGTAAAATTTTTTTGATGCACATAGTGTCTAATATTTAGGGGACCCTAATCTTCTATCTTTGTTTTTTGTGTGTTTTCAGTTGATTGATAATATATACATGTGGTGGCAGTAGGTCTACTAGGTTTGTTCCTGTTTTTCATGGAAGATTTTTTTGGGGGGGTCCATCACAGTCCTCTGGTGGTCATGGGAGCTACCCAGCACTGCTTTTGAGAGCCGCCGCTGGATTTGAACCACCAAGCTCACGGGCCGCAGTCCTGCACTCAACCACTTACGCCACTGCATCTCAACCATTGATGATTTTTTTCTAAACAGTACTATTAGCACTTCATCCATATGTTATACAATAATTCAATTATATCAAGAAGAATTGCACAATTATCACCATATTCAATTCCAGAACAGTTCTTTCTTGTATTCATTGCTATTCATTTAATTACATTTTTCCAATTCTTGCAGATATATACACAACAAAATGCACAACAAAAGATTCTCCAGGGCCACAACTTCTACTTGTATCATTCGGTGACATCGATTATACTTTATGTTGTACAACCATCGTTGATATCCTTTTTCAAATTATTCTACCACTACTGATGCAGACTCAGAGCTCCCTAACGAATAACTTTTTCTTTAGTAATTTTCTTGATATAGTATTCACATAGCATACACTCCTACGGTTAGATCACTTTTAAAATGTGCTGTAAATACAGCATCACAATCGGTTCGAGCTCTCCCTCTCCCCTCCTGCATCCATTGTTTGTTCTACAAATCCCTTCCCCCTCCTCACCTCCCACCTCCATTCCTTATCCCTGATCAACCATTGCATCAGTTATTATCTCTATGCATCTACTCCCTCTCTGCGGCACAAACTGGGAAACCCAAACAATCAATAAAATAAAATAATAAAATGGCAAGAAGAAAATAATAATGATGTAAAGATACAAATGCAAATACAGAGTAAGAAAAAAAGATCACCATCAATATTTAAAAAGCCAGGGGAAAGAATTCTTGCCATGGAACAAACAAGAAATACTTGAGGCTAGAACAAATTCAGTTTGGATCAAGATGGAGACACAGGTGAAATTTTGAGTTCTTTTTGCTACAGTGATTCTGCGGAACTTGTTCTCTATTTGACAGTACCTAACGCAAGTGGATGAAAAGATAAAGTGAAAGAGCTGAATATAAAATTCCAAACAGTAACTTGAGAACACAAAGCCAAATAAAATGCAATGTGCAAAGACCTAAAATTAGAAAATTAAAAGAACATGCTCAATATATCTGTGATGGGTAGGTTTGTTATGCCAACATGGCCACAAAGGATTGATGTGTCTGTTGTGATGGCACAGCCAACGAACACACGGGATGAATTGAAGGGCAGAAATAGGAAGGGCTCATCGAGTCCTGCCTTCTCTCTTGCTTTTGGATCTTCGGACCAGACAGCTGCCTTGTTCTTCTTGTGCCTCAGCCTCGAAGCAACACTATCTGTGGGATACCTAATCGTGGACTGTGTAGCTGGGAGTTGCGGTTCCTTCAAGCCCTGCTTCGCCACGCTCCTGGGATATACATCTCTTGAGCTGGGGACTATTGGACTCTGTCATCTGGCTGACTGTTGGCGAACTGCTCTGCTGTTTGCTGCCTGTGACCAGATAGCCTGAAATGCTCTACAGAGGACTACTCAGCGGCCCTCAAGACTTGAAGGACTGCCAGTCTTCTAGCTGTCTCATGCAAGTGAGTTGCACTGAGCAATTTGTACTGCTTTATAGATAGTTAACTGTTTCTTTCTTATCTTATATACCTTTCTCTCTATATAAATATATATAAAGAATTACTAGTGTCCTGGTTTTATTTCTCTAAGAGAACCCTGCCTGACACAATATCTGAACTGAAAGAAAAAAATTCAAGCCTTGAGTTGTAATATTGAAAGATTCTATGGACAAAATGTTGAATCATGAAGGAAGGATCAAAAAAATATTGAAAGAACACACAGAATCACTGTATCAAAAGAAATTCTTAGAATCTTTTAATATGCAATATATGAGCAAGAACTAATGAGGCTGAAGGAAGATGTTCAAGCTTCACTGAATGCATTGGCCATAAGCAAGGCTCCAGGAATTGATGGAATACCAATTGAAATATTTCAACAAGCTGATGAAGCAGGGGATGAATTCACTTCTCTATACCAGGAAATCTAGAAGACAGCTATTTGGTCAACTGGTTGGAAGAGATCCATATTTGTGCCCATTCCAAAGAAAAGTGACCTAAAAGAATGCTCAAACTAAAGAACAGTATCATTGATATCACATGAAAGTAAAATTCTGCTGAAGATCACGCAGCAACAGTTGCAGCAGTACATTGACAGGGAGTTGCCAGAGGTTCAGACCAGATTCAAAAGAAGATGTGGGAAAGAGGATATAATTAGTGATGAAAATGGATCTTGGCTCAGGGCAGAGAATACCAGAAAGATATTAACTTGTGTTTTATTGACTATGCAAAGGCATTCCACTGTGTGGACCATAGTAAACTATGGATAACCTTGAGAATTCTAGAACACTTAAGTGCTTATTGTACATGGATCAAGAGGGAGTTGTGAGAACAAGAACAAGGGAGTTTTGCCTGGTTTAAAAATTGTGTGTGAGGGCTGAGCCCCGGTGGCATAGTGGTTGAGTGCGGGACTACGGCCCGCTGGCTTGGTGGTTCAAATTCAGCAGCAGCTCTCCAGGAGCAAGGCTGGGCCTCCCACTCCCACCAGAGGGCAGTGATGCCCCCCCCCCAAAAAAAACTGTGTGTGACAGGGGTGTATCCTCTCACCATACTACTCAGTCCATATGCTGAGAAAAGAAGATGAGAACTTGGACTCTATGAAGAAGAATGTGGCAACAGAATTGGAGGAATGCTTATCAACAATCACCTGAGAGATGCAGATTACACACTCATGCTTGCCGAAAGTGAGGCGGAAGAGTGAAGATGAAGGATTGCAGCCTTCGGCATGGATTACAGCCCCAAATCCTAACAACTTGACCAAGAGATAGCATCGTGACAAATGGAGAAAAGTTGAAGTTGCCAGGGATGTTGTCTTGCTTGGATCATGGACACAGCCGTCAAGAGATCAAAAGACAAGTTGCATTAGGTAAAGAAAGGATGCTAATTTGAGGAATAAGGTGTGTCTGACCTAATCCGTGATATTTTCTATTGTTTCTCATGCCTAGGAAAGTTGAGCATTGTATACAGGAAACTAAAGAATAATAAATGCATTTGAATTGTGGTTTTGGACAAGAATATTGAAAATATCACAGAGTGCTAAAAGGACAAACCGAGCTGTCTTGGAAAAAGTATGCTAAGAGTGTGAGTTAGAGGCACGGGTGGCAAGACAATATTTTGGGTATATTGTCAGGAGAAACCTGTCCTTGGAGAAGGACGTCAGGCTTGATAAAGTGGAAGAAGGGAAGGCTGTCAAGGAGATAGAATGACCCAGTTGCTATAATAATGGGCTCAGCAAAGAAACAATCGTGAGAATGGTGCAGGACTATGCACTGTTTCATTCTGTCATATGCAGGGTTGTTAGGGCTTGGAACTATCACACCTGACAACAATATGGTAATTCTAGGCCACCATTCAAGCAATGGGCACCCTTAAAGCAATGCGATCTCAATCAAAGTCCAACAATTTCTAATTCCATAACCTTGGGATAGCACTCACTTGCTTCTTTGACCAAGGTCATTCAGTACAGTCAAAGGTAGTATGTCAGTTCCATAAATCTGCAATAGGTGAGTTTAAGATAAAGCCCAATTCACTTAATGAGAGTTTCCACTAACATTCCTTTTGGTGTGGCCTCTGAAGGATGCTGTGTTACTGGAAAGGACAAACTCTAAAGTCCCAATAGTCCTCAGCATGCGGCCTGGGTCACCCAAGGGCTGGCTAGAAACTAGGTCAAATATGCCCAATTGAAATCATCTATCAGCATATTCTCCCCTTTTGTTCTCTATGAGTAGTGTTTTGCCTTCATGGGAGGCTGCTCCTCCCAGTTTACTCACCAATAGTAATTGTCTTCTCTGAGACATTCATGCTCCCCTCCCTCATCTAGACTTTAATTTCCAATAAGATTCACTTATATACAAGTGTGTTTGCTTGGGGTGACCTAAACACATTGTTGTATGGCAGCAACTGAATGGTTTTCTCTTCCCACATCTTGACAAATCGACCCCAGTTGAGGTGAGGCTTCCTCTGTCAAAGTGCATTTAAGATGTACATATATAGGAGGTGATACATGGTCCACGGGCACTAAGCAGGCACTGTACATCATTGCTTGGGGGACTGGATTAGAAGATTATACCTTGAGGGCAGGAGTCTGCTTTAGTCTTAATGTTGATCCATAGAGTAAAGGTCTCATACAATATGTGTCCTTTTTGATCGTGTAAGTTCACTCAACATATTTGTTTCTATGTCTATCCATGTCATGAGCTGTTTGATGGTTTCATAACTGTTTTTTAGAGTTGCCTAGTATGCCATTTGTGTGTTCGCCAGAGTTTCTTTATCCATTCTTCAAGTGATGGGCATTTAGACTGTTTCTAGCTTCTTTTGATGGTGAATTGTGCAGCAGGGAACATGGGAGAACATGTCTGTCCATGTTCAGTCTGATTTCTTTGTGGTATATGCCCAGGTAAAGTATCACTGAATCATATTATATTTATATCCCCAGTTGTTTCAGATAGTGTCACAGTGATTTCCACAATAGTTTACTTATTAACAAGCCCATCAGCAGTGTATAAGAGTTCTCATCTCTCTATACCCTCTCCAATATTTGCTGTTAGCTGTTTTTTTTTTTTGGGGGGGGGGCATCACTGCTCTCCGGTGGTGGGAGTAGGAGGCCCAGCCCCACTGTTGGAATTGAACCTCCGTCCCAGTGGGCTGCAGTCCCGCGCACAAACACTATGCCACCGGGGCTCAGCCCTTGTTTTTTGTTTTTTAATTGGGCTATCGTTGCAGATTTAAGGTGATGTCTCATAGTTGTTTTGATGGTAAGTGATCATGAACATTTCCTCATGTGTTTGTTAGCCATTAAAATGTCGTCCTTAGTGAAATGTCGATTCAGGTCCTTTATCCAGGTATTAGTTGAGATTGTTTTTTTGTTATTGAAGTCTTGCAGAATTCTATAAGTTATTGTTTCTTGTCAATGGTGTCATTGCTAAAGTTTCCCCGCAGTCCATGCAATCTCTTTGATTCTTTTGATGTCTGTGTTTTATTGTTAATAGATCTCAGTCACTTATTTTGTCTTTCACTTATGACCTGCATTAGGTCCCTTAAGTTTGTCCCAATTTTCTAATTGATGATACTTATAGCTCTGGGGTTTACATTTAGGTCTCTAGTCTACCTTGAATCCATTTTTTTTGTGTGTGCATGGGGCAAGGTATGGGCTCTGTCTTATGTTTCTCAAGGAAAGATATTCATTTTTCCCCAGCACAATTTGCTGAAGAGGGTGTCCTTTCCCCATTTACTGCTTTTTCTTCATTAAAAATCAATTGTCTAAAAAAAGAAATTAACTTAAAAAAGAGAAAATCAGTTGCCTAGAGGTTGATTCTTTTATTTCTGTGTTTTCTATCCTGTTCCATTGGTCTATGTGTCATTGGACCACTAACAAGCTGTTCCACTATTGTGGCTGTGTAGTACAAGGCCTCCTACATTTTTTTGAAATTATTTTCTTATCTTGGGTCTCTTTTCTTGATTTATGACATCCAAAATTAGTTTTCCTTTTCTTTAAAAAGTGAAACTGGTATTTGGAGCACAATTGCATTGTATTTGTAGACTGCTTTAAGTTGTATCAACATCTTCACAATATTAAATATTTCTATCCATGAACTTGGGCTATTCTTCCATTTGTGTAGATTTTTCTTGTGTGTGTGCAGATTTTTTGTTTCTTGTAATAGTGTTCTAAAATTTTCTTTGTACATGTGTTTTGCTACTTTAGTTAGGTTTATTTCTAGCTATTTCATCTTTTGTGTGGCTATTGTAAATGATAGTTCTCTTGAGTTATTTTTCAGAGGCCTTATTGCTGTCATGTAGGAATCTAATTGATTTCTGCTTGTTAATCCACTTTACCACCTCCCTCGTTTTTAGCAGTTTTTTTGTTGAGGTTCTCTCTTTATAAAATAACTCATCTGCAATCAGGAGAGCTTCACACCTTCTTAACCTAAGTGTATTCCCTAGGTCTCTTTTTGTTGTCTATTGGTTTTGGCTAAGTCTTACAGTACAATGTCTCACTAAAAGTTGTGCTTAGGGTCAATTTGTCTACTTCCCATTATCAAGTGAAGTGTTTTCACATTTTCTTCATTGAGAATGGCACTGACCATTGGTTTTTCATATACGGTCTTTATTATGTTGAGGATTTCCCTTTTATCCCTAATTTATTGAACATTTTTATTAGAAACAGGTGTTGGATATCATCAAATGCTTTTTCTGCATATCTTATTATGATCATGTGATTCTTATTTTTGTCTTGTTCCTGTGATGGATTGATTACATTGATTTTTTTTTCTAATGTTGAACAATCCTGGGATCTCTGGTATGCATTTCATTTAGTCACAATGAATTATTTTTTATGTTGTGGGATTCTACTGGCCAGAATTTTGTTGAGAATGTTTATATCTATGATTATGAACTATATTGATCTGTAGTTTTCTGTCTTTGTAGGGTCTTTAATTTGGGAATCAGGGTAATGCTGGGTTCAGAGAATGAGTTTGGCGGCCCTGAGCCCCAGTGGTTGTAAGTGGTTGAGTGAGAATGAGTTTGGAAGTTTGCTGTTCCTTTTTATATTTTGGAATAGTCTGTGTGGAATTAGCAAGAGTTCTTCCTAGAATAATTGTTAGAATTATCCCGTGAAGCCATCTGGCCCAGAACTTTTCTTGGTTGTAAGTTTCTTGTCTTTCTACTACTGATTTTATAGCATTGTAACCTAATGAGATAGATCATAGAGTCTCAATATTTTTTAACTTGTTGAGACTTACCTTGTGACTTAAAATGTGTTCTATTCTAGCGTATGTACTGTGTGCACAAGAACATATTCTGTGTTGTTTGAGGATGAAGTACTCCATGTGCATCTAGGAGGTCAAGATGGTTGATTGACTATGTTGCTTAACTCTTCCTTTTCTTTTTTTCAGGGGGGGCATCACTGCCCTCTGGTGGTTGTGGGAGCTACCCAGCCTTGCTCCTGGAGAGCCGCTGCTGGATTTGAACTGCCAAGCCTGTGGGCTGCAGTCCTGCACTCATCCACTACGCCACCGGGGCTCAGCACAACTCTTCCTTTTCTTTTCTGATTATGTTTTTCCTTGAGAGTGCAATGTTGACATCTTCTAATGTTATTGCTGAGCTGCTGATTTCTGTTTTCAATTCTGTGAGAATTTAATCGATGTATTTTGAGGTTCTTTCACTGGGTGCATATGTTTATTAAATTCATATGTTCCTTGTAAGTTGCTTTTTTAATCATTATGTATTCTCCATTCTTGTCCCTCATTAGGTTATTCGCCTGGAAATCTACTTTATCGGAGATAGTATTGGCACTCCTGCCTTTTTTTTCCTTTTAAAAATAATTTTATTGGGGACTTGTACAACTCTTACCGTAATCCATACATACATCCATGTGTCGAGCACATTTGTATATTTGTTGCCATCATCATTCTCAAGACATTTGCTTTCTACTCAAGCCCTTGGTGTCAGCTCTTCATTTTTCCTCTCCCCACTCTCTTCACTCAAGCACCCTGGATGATTTAAAAATTATTATTTTGTCATGTCTTAGTATATGAAGCAAGCACTGTCATGTCTTACACTGTCCAATGTCTCCCTTCACCAACTTTTCTGTTGGTCATCCCCCAGAGAGGCAATTATATGTAGATTCTTGTGATCGGTTCCTCCTTTCTACCCCACCTTCCTCTTACCCCCCTGGTAGGCTATTCTCATTATTGGTCCTGAGAGGCTTCTCTGTCTTGGATTTCCTGTGTTCCAGTTCCTATCTATACCAGTGTACATCCTCTGGTCTAGCTGGATTTGGAAGGTAGAATGGAATCATGATAGTGTGGGGGAAGAGGCATTAAAGAACTAGAGGAAAGTTGTATGTGTCATCGTTGCTATTATCTCCTCCCTGCGACTCTTCTGTAAGGGGATGTCCAGTTGCCCACAGATGGGCTTTGGGTCTCCACTCCACACTCCCCTTTGCCTTTTTTTCTTTTTGAAGGAAACTTGAGCTGCTTTATTTAGTTTCCAATTTCTGGGTGGCTCAAGAATTAGGATTACTCTGGACAATAGAATACAACAAGACTTTGCTCACAGAGCTTGTTCTGCCACTCTCGACAGCAGGACTGCTGTTTAACTGTCACCTTCCCGGTGACATGGGTGTGTACATCAGGGGCTCAAGAGACAGTGCACTCAACAACCAAGCACTGTGTTCTGTAACTCAAGAGGATCACTCCTGCCTTTTTAGAGTTACCATTGGCTTGGCAGATATTTTTTTCCATCCTCTGTTAGTCTCAACTTGTCCTGGAAGTTAATGTATCTCTTGTAGGCAACATATAGATGGGTCTTGCTTTCTAATTCTGTGTGTGTGGTCTGCTGGGTTGTGCAGACACAGCTGGAAAGTTGGCTCTGTGTAGTGATGTGGGGTTGGTCTATTCGGAGCTGAAAAATAGCATGGTGAAATGGAGAAATGGGGAGAAAGTTATGTGGGAAAAGGTGAGGGAGTGGGATGAAAGAGAATGGAGTAAAAGTAATGATAATAATAAGAAACTATCTGGATTGGCCAGAAAATTTGTAAAAATAATGAGGAAATATGTCTTGAGAGGGGTAATTGGAATTAATAAATTTCATGGAAATATATTTCAGGAGGAAATGGGAGAGAAGGAAAGTGATAAGGGGTTGGTGTGCAGGGAAAGGGAGAGAAAGGGGAATAAAAAGATTCAGGTGTGGTCAGGGTGCAAGTGCTGCAATTCTGCTGCCTTATCAGGATAAATGAGGGCATGTCTGTGCACCCAGACGGGGGTGGGGAGACCTTCTTCTGGTGGGTGTGCTAGAATCTACAAGCCTGCCCATTTTTCCCAGGGTGGAAATGCTGCTCTCAGGAGGGTGGGGTTGCATGCAAGATGACACCAGAACTGAGAGAAAACTAGGAGAAAAAAACCACATGAATAGATGTATAATAATAAAACAAAAGTACATAAACTGAAGAAAACAAAATTATAAATAAAACTGCCTTGTGGACAGGAATTCCTGCTCCTTTGCTAGTATTCGTGCATGAGGGAAGGGTGGCGCATGAGTGGACAAGGGACTGGAGAAAGCAGGAAAGGAGGAGGAAAGGTGGAAAGTGGCCAAAAAAAATGAAGCTTGGGGCTGAGCCCCGGTGGCGTAGTGGTTGTGCGCGGGACTGGGGTCCATTGGGACGGAGGTTCAATTCCAGCAGTGGGGCTGGGTCTTCTACTTCCACCACCGGACAGCAGTGATGCCCCCCCCCCCAAAAAAAAATGAAGCTTGGAAATTGATGATATCTGCCCCAAGCTGTTCACGAGATCTGATATCTATCCGGTGTCCCAGAGGCCAGAAAGGTACGAGTTCAGGGTGGCTGGGTTCCCTCAGGGATGGAAAACAGTGGACTCTGCTGGGGAGCTGTGCAGGTCACAGAAGGGGCCTGTGCTGCTGGTCAATGGTCAGTGAAGTCTGTCAGCAGGTGTTGGTGCTTTCACTTTAAGAAACTTGGGTCAGATTTCTCCTCTCTATCTGCATCTGCTCCCTTCTGTCTTCCATGATCTTGTCGCGAGGGTGGGCACACAGTAATGTGATTTTTGTTCTTTGATGCCTCATATCTGGATCTTTCCACATCTCATGGTGGCACAGGCTGGTGTGTATCTTTTGTTTTTTGTTTTGTTTTGTTTTTTGGGCATCACTGGCCTCTGGTGGTGGGAGTAGGAGGCCCAGCCTTTGCTCCTGTGGAGCTGCTGCTGGAATTGAACCTCTATCCCAGTGGGCCGCAGTCCCATGCACAACCACTGGGCTCAGCCCGGTGTGCATCTTTTAAGGTGGGCTTTCTTGTTCCTGGGCCGTATAACCGTTTGTTCGCCCTCAAACTTTTAAGTCCTCGGATGTCACACCTTTTGATAGTCGGGTGCCATCAGCCATCTTTACCACTCTTGCTCAATCCCCACATGTCCTCAGTGGTTGTCTCATGTGAGATCGCTCACAGTGATACATTTTTTCCTGCTTGATGCCTGAGGCCTGGTCCTTTTGACACCTTATGCCACGTCTTTCCTGTGGGCTTGGATACCTCTCAGCTAGATGGACATTTGTTTATCTTCAGGCTTTGAGACCCCAGACTCCATGTCTTTTGGTAGCTGGGCACCATGGTTTTTCTTCACCACATTTGCTTATGAACCTATTTGACTTCAGTGATCACATTGGGTCAGTGAGCATTCTGAAATGCCAAATTGGTAGAACAAAGCGTTCTTGCCTTGAGGGAGAGCGCCTGGGTAGGGATCCAAGGTCCAGTTTCTATCTTAGTATTAAACATATATATATATATCGGGATCGTTCCCTTCTTATAATGTGTGCTTATGTTTACATATGTACATATCTGTGTTTAGACCTCTGTAAGTGCCCTTTGCCTTCTAGTTCCTTCCTCTATTTCCTTCTGCGTTCCTCCCGTTCCACTGTCATACTTGGTCATCATTTGGGTTTCAGTTCTTTCTATTACATTACCCTTTCTTTGGCCCCACCAGGTCTCCCACACCCACTCTACCACCAACTGCGGACTACCCACTTTTCTCCCCAG